>AWOL01S0039039.1:0-16379 GCA_000715115.1 Nicotiana otophora | reverse complement strand
GGAGTTCGGATAGTTAACAGATCAAGTTTGGATTTTGAAAGACTGTTGAAGCTCACCAGGTCTGGTGCAATTGCACCTGTAGAGTTATGATCGCAGGTGCGAGCTCGCGGGTGCAAGGAAATGAGCACAAATACGGCCTGGAGAGGGATGTGCAGTGATCGCAGGTGCGAGGGTATTTCCGCACTTGTATGGCCGCAGATGCGGCGGATGGAGCGCAGAAGCGGAATTCGACTAGGGGTCTGTGGAGTGCAGATGCGGAGGAGTTCCACAGGTGCGGACTCGCACCTACGTGTGTATGATCATAGAAGCGGAGCTAGTGGTGCCTTGGAAAACTGCAGAACCGGAAGATGTCTCGCATCTGCGTGATCGCAAATGCGACTAAATGAGTCGCAGGTGCGAAAGCGCTGGGTAGAATTCAAGGGTTTCGTGACTTTCATTATTTTGGACATATCAAGCTCGGGCTTAGGCGATGTTTGAGAGGGATTTCAAAGGGATTATTGAGGTAAGTCACTTGTGGTCATTTTTATTGCGGAGTTATGATCGCAGGTGCGAGGAAGTGAGCACAAATGCGGCGTGGAGAGGGATGTGCAGTGGTCTCTGGTGCGAGGGTATTTCCTTACCTGCATGGCCGTAGATGCGGCGGATGGAGCGCAGAAGCGGAATTTGACTAGGGGTCTTTGGGGCGCAGATGCGGAGGAATTCCACAGGTACAGACTCGCACCTGCGTGTGTGTGATCACAGAAGCGGAGGTAGTGGTGTCTTAGAAAACCGTAGAACCGGGAGATGTCTCGCATCTGCGTGATCGCAAATGCGACTAAATGAGTCGCAGGTGCGAAAGCGCTGGGTAGAGTATTAAATTCAAGGGTTTCGTGACTTTCATTATTTTGGACATTTCAAGCTCGGGCTTAGGCGATGTTTGAGAGGGATTTCAAAGGGATTATTGAGGTAAGTCACTTGTGGTCATTTTTATTCAATAAACTTGATTCCCCATTGAATTTCCAAACTAGTTTGTGTGTTTTTGAGGTATAATCTTGGGGGTTGAGACTAGGGATTTGGAGAGTTTAATTTGGGAATTTGAGTGACGATTTGGTGTTGGATTTTGGTAAATTTGGTATGGTTGGACTCGTGGTTGAATGGGCTTCCAGATTTTGTGACTTTTATTAGATTCCTATACGTGGGCCTGGGGGTCGACTTTTGAGTTGACTTTTTGACTTTTGATTAAGAACTTAGCATTTTCATATGGAATTTATTCCTTTAGCTCATGTTGATTTTATCGAATTTTTTGTGGCTAGATTCGAGGCATTCGGAGGCCGATTCACTAGGCAAGGGCTTGTTGGAGTAGAGTTTTGCACAGTTTGAGGTAAGTACCACTTCTAAACTTGGTTTTGAGGGCATAAAACCCCGAATTACGTGTTATATGATTGGTGTTGAGGTGACGCACATGCTATGACGGGCGTGTGGGCGTGTACTGTAATAATTGTGACTTGATCGATTCCGTGGAACTGTATAGTTGAATAATGTTGTTGTTACCCCTATTTGCACCATGTGTTAGAACAATTGGGCTAGCAGTCATGTTAGAAATCCTGCTTAGGCTATGTGTTGGTACTATTGGGACCCACAGAGGTCGTGTTACATGTTGAATTATTTTCTTAATTTGCCATTTTGTACTCACTGATAGCTATAATTTGCATATTATAACTCAATCTCTGTTGTCCTTTATTAATACATCATAGCATCATTATTTGGGCTGATTATCATGATTTTTGTCAGCCCGAGAGACTGGAGAGATTAATGACTGAGATTAATCATAGCTATTATAGCATTTGGGTTGGATCGGCCCCTCCGGATGCTGCACATCCACAGTGGGCGCAGTTGCTAGCAATTTATTTACATTTGGGCTGGATCTGCCCTGGTTTTATTTATATTTGGACTGGATCTGCCCTGGTTTTATTTACATTTGGGCTAGATCTGCCCTGCTCTGTGTTGAACTTTTATTTCAAAACCTGAAAGCATGTATAAATTCTTGTACCGTTACTTGTAGATTATGAATTCTGAGATATCACTGTTTTATTTTTCAGTAACTTTCCATACTGTTAATGTTGTATGTGGACTGTAATACCCGAACCGGTTACTACTTTCAGTCCAAAGGTTAGATTTGCTACTTATTGAGTTGGTTGTACTCACGCTATACCATACACCTCGTGTGCAGATCTAGGTGTTTTCGGTCACGACGGTTGCTGATTTACAGAGTTTAGACATTCGGAGACCAACGGGGTAGCTGCTTTGGTATCCGCATGCCTTGACTCTCTTTCCTTATCTTTCAGTTTATTTATTCAGTTCTACTTTCCAGAAAGTGTACCGGACTATGTCATTATGTAGATGCTCATGTACTCAGTGACACCCTGAGGAAAACTTATGAATTGAGTTATGATATTCTATTACATTTTATGAGATTCTATTTATTTAAACTGTTTAGTAAATTTCAAGTTGAAAGTGTTGGAAATGTCTGAGTAGTCGGCTTGCCTAGTGCCATGATAGGCACCATCACGACAGGTTGGGTTTTGGGTCGTGACAAGTTGGTATCAGAGCCTAGGTTACATAGGTCTCACGAGTCATGAGCAGTTTTAGTAGAGTCTTGCAGATCGGTACGGAGACATCTGTACTTATCTTCGAGAGGTTGTCGAACCCTTAGGAAACTTCACATTCTTGTATTATTGTCGTGTAGATTTGTTGATTCTGGGAACTAAACTTATTTTATTCTATTCTCTCACAGATGGTGAGGACACGTTCTACCGGACAGGACGAACAACCACCAGTACCGCCTGCGAGGGCCATGAGAGGTCGGGGTCGCAGTAGGGGCAAAGGTGTAGCCCGTACAGAAGCTAGAGCAGACCTGCAGATCCACCAGTTGCTCCAGCTCAGGAGAAAGTTCCAGATGTGGTTGAGTCGGTAGGGCCAGCTCAGGCACCGGCTGTGCCCATTGTGATTCCAGGCCTTCAGGAGGCTATGGCTCAGATATTGACTATTTACACTAGCCTCGCTCAGGCAATTTCTATTCAGACCGCTCTAGCCACTTCTCAAGCCGGATGAGGTACTCAGACCCCACCCGTAATTACTCCAGAAAAGTTGATGCAGGGACTTCAGACACCGGGGGTACTACCAGCCCAGCCGATTGAAGTTGCTCAGGCCCAGGTGGGTCCCGTTATGACTGATGATGAGTAGAGTAGACTAGAGAGATTTGGGAGGCTCTAGCCTCCATCATTCAGCGGGGATGAGTCAGAGGATGGCCAGGATTTCTTGGATAGGTGCCAGTGGATTCTTCGCACGACGGGTATTCTGGAGACAAGTGGAGTCTTGTTCACTACTTTTCAGTTTATTAGGGCTTCCTTCATATGGTGGGAGGCCTATGAGAGGCGCATGCCAGTTGGTGCAGTACCGCTTACACGACATGAGTTCTCCGTTCTCTTCTTGGAGAATTTTATGCCACAGACCCGTAGGGAGAAGCTGTGTAGGCAGTTCGAGCAGCTACGTTAGGATGGCATATCTGTGACCCAGTATGAGATGAGGTTTTCAGAGTTGGCTCATCACGCAGTTTGGTTGGTTCCCACTGAGAGGGAGAGGATTAGGAGGTTCATTGATGGCCTCTACTATCAGTACCGTTTTGTTAAGACTCAGGAGAGTGTATCAGGTGCTACGTTCGATAATGTGGTTGATATTGCTCGGCGGATGGAGATAGTTCGTAGTTAGGAGAATGATGAGAGGAAAGCCAAGAGGCCTTATGGTTCAGGTGGTTTTAGTGGTGTTCCTTCTGGGGACAGTCCTACCACAGTAGGGGTCGTCCTTATAGGCCCTCTCAGATGTCTCGTCCGGTTCATTGTGGTGCATCATCTAGCCATGGTTCGTTCAGTGCTAGACCGGGTCAGTCATCTCTCAGTGCTATCCCAGCTCAGAGTTCATCTCGTGCACCTTTAGTTTAGGGTTCATCTGCACCAGGTTCTTCTAGTAGTTATTCTGGTTCACGGGGTGCGCCTCAGCATTTGCCACCATTTTCCAAGAGGAGATGTTTTGAATGTGGAGAGTTGGGTCATGTGAAGAAGTTATGTCCCTGTCTTACGGGAGGTCCAGTTCAGTAGAGGAGTCAGGCCATAACTTCAGCACCAGTTACTTCACCACCCGCCCAGCCAGCTCGGGGTGGGGCTCAGGCAGCTAGAGGTTGCCCTAGAGGAGGAGGCCGATCAGGTGGCGGTCAGGCCCGATTCTATTGTATTCTTGCCAGACCAGGTGTTGTTTCTTCAGACACAATGATCACAGGTATTTTCTCAGTATGACATAGGGATGCTTCTGTATTATTTGACCCTGGTTCCACTTATTCGTATTTATCATCGTATTTTTCTCATTATCTGGATATGCCCCAAGAGTCCTTAGTTTTATCTATTTAAATCTCTATGCCGGTGGGCTATACTATTATTGTAGACCGTTTATATCGGTCGTGTGTAGTGACTACTGGGAGATTGAAAACTAGAGTTAATCTCTTATTGCTTAGTATGTTGATTTTGACGTGATCTTAGGTATGGATTGGTTATCTCCATGTCATGCTATTCTGGATTATCACGCTAAGAATGTGACATTAGTGATGCTAGGGTTGCCAAGGATCGAGTAGAGAGGTTCTCTAGATTACGTTCCCAATAGGGTAATTTCTTATTTGAAGCCCAACGGATGGCTGGGAAGGGGTGTCTATCTTATTTGGCCTTTGTGAGGGATGTTGATGCTGATACTCTTACTATTGATCCTGTTCTGGTGGTGCAAGACTTTTCGAATATATTTCCTGCAGACCTGCCAGGCATGCTGCCCGACAACCGACAGGGATATTGACTTTGGTATTGACTTGGTGCTGGGCACTTAGCCCATTTCTATTCCTCCGTATCGTATGGCACCAACTGAGTTGAAGGAATTGAAAGAGCAGCTTCAGGAACTTCTTGATAAGGACTTTATTAGGCCTAGTGTGTCACTGTGGGGTGCACCAGTCCTGTTTATGAAGAAGAAGGATGGTACTATGCGGATGTGCATCGACTATAGGCAGTTGAACAAAGTTACAATCAAGAAAAAATACCCTTTATAGCACATTGATGATCTATTTGACCAGCTTCAGGGAGCGAGGGTGTTCTCTAAGATTGATTTGAGGTCTGGGTATCACCAGTTTAAGATTCAGGACTCGGATATTCTAAAGACAGCATTCATGACCCGTTATGGTCACTATGAGTTCCTCGTGATGTCTTTTGGGCTTACCAATGCCCTAGAAGCATTCATGCATCTGATGAACAGTGTATTTCAGACATATCTCGACTCGTTTGTCATAGTATTCATTGATAATATCCTGGTGTACTCACGTAACCAGGATAAGTATACTCAATATTTAAGGATTTTACTACAACGGCTGATGGAGGAGAAGCTTTATGCCAAGTCCTCCAAGTATGCGTTTTGGCTTAGTTCGGTGGCGTTCTTGGGGCACGTGGTGTCCAATTAGGGGATTAAGGTGGATCCAAAGAAGATAGAGGCAGTTCAGAGTTGGTCCAGACCGTCCTCAGCTACTGAGATTCGGAGCTTTCTCGGCTTGGCCGGTTAGTACTGTCGCTTCGTGGAGGGTTTTTCGTCTATTGCATCGCCTTTGACCAAATTGACCCAGAAGGGTGCTCCTTTCATATGGTCGGATGAGTGTGAGGACCATTTTTGACTTTTGATTAAGAACTTAACATTTTTATATGGAATTTATTCCTTTAGCTCGTGTTGATTTTGTCGAATTATTTGTGGCTAAATTCAAGGCATTCGGAGGCCGATTCGCGAGGCAATGGCTTGTTGGAGTAGATTTTTGCATAGTTTTAGGTAAGTAACATTTCTAAACTTGATTCTGAGAGTATGACACCCTGAATTACATATTATGTGATTGGTGTTGAGGTGACGTGCATGCTAGGTGACGGGCGTGTGGGCGTGCACGGTAAGAATTGTGACTTGGTCGATTCTATGGAACTGTATATCTGAATAATCTTGTTGTTACCCCTATATTCACCATGTGTTAGAACAATTGAGTTGTCAGTCATGTTAGAAATTCTGCTTAGGCTACATGTTGATACTGTTGATACCCACAGAGATCGGGTTACATGTTGAATTATTTGCTTAATTTGCTATTTTGTACTCAGTCACAGCTATTATTTGCATATTATATCTCATTCTCTGTTGTCCTTTATTTATACATCATATCATCATTATTTGGCTTGATTATCATAATTTTTGTGATCCCGAGAGACTGGAGAGATTAATGACTGAGTGAGGCTGAGGGTCTATTGTGAGTGATATTCATGGGATCGGGCTGCACGCCGGAGCAGGCTTTATTAATTCATGCCAGGATTTGGCTTACTATAACACTTGGGCTGGATCGGCCCCTCCGGAGTCTGCACATCCACAGTGGGCGCAGTTTCTAGCAATTTATTTACATTTGGGCTGGATTTACCCTGGTTTTATTTGTATTTGGGATGGATCTGCACTGCTCTATGTTAAATTTTTATTGCAAAACCTATAAGCATGTCTAAATTTTTGTACCGTTACTTGTAGATTATGAATTTTTGAGATATCACTGTCTTATGTTTCTATAACTTTCTGTACTATTAATGTTGTATGTGGACCGTAATATCCGAACTCGTCACTACTTTCAGTCCAAAGGTTAGATTTGTTACTTATTGAGTTGGTTGTACTTACGCTACACCCTGCACCTCGTGTGCAGATCTAGGTATTTTCGGTCACGGCGGTTGCTGATTCATAGAGTTCAGACATTCGGAGACTATCGAGGTAGATGCTTTGGTGTCCGCATGACTTGACTCCCCTTCCCTATCTTTCAGTTTATTTATTCAGTTCTACTTTCCAGACAGTGTACCACACTATGTCATAATGTAGATGCTCATGTACTCAGTGACACCCCGATTTTTGGGAAAACTTATGTATTGAGTTATGATATTCTATTCCGTTTTATGAGATTCTATTTATTTAAATTGTTTTAGTAAATTTCAAGTTGAAAGTATTGGAAATGTCTGAATAGTCGGCTTGCCTAGTACCATGATAGGCATTATCACAACAGGTTGAGTTTTGGATCGTGACAAGTTCATTTTGATTAAATATAGTTCTAGTATTCGTTTTAAACAATGTTTTAATAAGGATACATATACATTTATTATCGCTTCTTATATTGGAATGGTCTAAATTATAGGTAATTTGATTTGAAATAGAATATTAACTATCCTACTAAAACTAAAATGAAATAAGCAAGTGGAACGTAAGATTTCAAGAACATTAACATAAAAGAAAACATATATTTATATCGTTTATGTAAGAATATGTAAGTATTCACGTTGTTAACAGAGATATGGACTGAATGGTATACCGTATTCCCACTTCCATTTTGCTTTAAATTCATATAGATACATGGTACTTTAGAAGAATTATTTTCAAATATTACTGTGTGAATATTTTAAACATGTTTAAAAGCACTATGGTAGTGTTTTTGTCCTATATATGTTTATGATAATAGTAAGGTTTGTTTCTTTTATCTGAAAATACTAATTTTTATTCATATATTTCTTTTTGTATGTCAATCCATGGGAAGCAAATATGGATATCTCACAAAGCAAACTTGGATCAAAGTTTAATTGTAAAAATATTTGTTTAATTGAATCATGTACGACACATACAATATTCAAAGAGAAGAAATATTTCTCTCATTTAAGTATGTGTAAGGCAGATGTTACTACAATTTCTGGTAGTAGTAATCTAATTGAAGTCTCTCGAAGAGCTACTATAACTCTGCCTAGGGAATTTATCATAGATAATACAATGTTCTCCTCCAAGTCCAAGAGGAACTTGTTGAGCAATAAAGATATCCGCCGAAATGGATATCATATTGAGACAATAGATGAGAATAATCTTGAATATTTCATCGTTACCAAAAATGTCTTTGGCCAGAAAAGGGTTATTGAGAAATTTCCATCTTTATCGTGTGGCCTGTATTGGACAAGAATTAGTGCAATTGAGACACATTCTATCGTAAACCAAAACGTTATTGATTCCAAAACCTTTGTACTTTGGCATGATCGATTGGGACATCCTGGATCAATTATGATGAGACAAATTATAGAAAACTCTAATGGGCATTCATTAAACAATTTAAAGATTCTTTTAAACAATGAATTTTCTTGCACTTCTTGTTATCAAAGCAAGTTAATTATTAGACCATCACTAACAAAGGTTGAGATTGAGTCCCTTGCGTTTTTGGAACGTATACAAGGGGACATTTGTGGACCTATTCACCCACCTAGTGGGTCGTTTAGATATTTTATGGTCTTAATAGATGCATCTTCTAGATGTCTCATGTATGCCTATTGTCATCTCGCAACCTGGCATTTACAAAATTAATGGCACAAATAATTCGATTACGGGCACAGTTTTCCGATAATCCAATTAAGTCTATTCGACTTGATAATGCTGCTGAGTTTTTATCTCAAGCATTTAATGATTATTGCTTATCAATTGGGATAAAAGTTGAATATCCTGTAGCTCATGTTCACACTCAAAATGGCCTTGCAGAGTCTTTGATTAAACGTCTTCAATTGATAGCAAGACTGTTACTCATGAAAATGAGATTACCCACTTCTATTTGGGTCATGCCATTTTGCATGCAGCAATGCTAGTTCGTCTTAGACCAACATATTATCATAAATATTACCCGTTGCAATTAGTTTTGGGTCATGAACCTAATATATCCCATTTAAAAATTTTTGGGTGCGCAGTATATGTGCGTATTTGGCAAATATANTTAGTTTTGGGTCATGAACCTAATATATCCCATTTAAGAATTTTTGGGTGCGCAGTATATGTGCGTATTTGGCAAACATGTTTTTCATAATATCTATAAACTTGTAATATTTTGAAAATCGTATATCGCACCAAGATGGGTCCCCAAATAAGGTTAGGAATATATGTTGGGTTTGAATCGCCCTCCATTATTCCCTACCTCGTAATATTAATGGGAGATTCGTTCACTGCTCGATTTGCAGATTGTCGATTCGATGAGTCATTTTCCCCAAAATTAGGGGAGAAATTGGTGAAATCAAACGGAAAATTTCGTAAAAAAATTCATCATTCTCTCATATTGATCCACGTCCCTCTATTTGTGAAAAAAAGGTGTAAAAGATTATCCATTTACAAAAAATAGCAAATCAAACGCCAGATGCATTTACGGATCTGAAAAGGATAACAAAATCACATGTCTTTGTAGAGAATATTCCAATCTGTATTGATGTCCCTGCTGGACAATCTTCTAATGTCATAGCTAGTGAGTCAAAAGCACGCCTAAAGTTTGGTAGACCATTGGGTTTTAAGGATCGAAATCCTAAAAAAAGAAAAATAAATGATCACGCTGACACTACGAAAGAGTTTCATGAGGAAATCTACAATTTAATCAATCCTGAGATTCATGAGGAAATCACTGAGCATGAGACTCAAGCAAATAAGGAACTATCAATAAACCCAATCAATTTTGAGACGAATTTGAATTGATTGAATATAATGGTGGACTATATCTTTGCATATAATATTGTATCTAGCATTATGCAATATAATGAGGATCTTGAACCTCAATCTGTTAGAGAATGTCGATAAAGGCGTGATTTACCAAAATGGCAAGAACCAATCCAATCAGAGTTGAATTCACTTGCAAAACGTGAAGTTTTTGGGCCTGTAGTCCAAACACCTAATGGTGTTAAGCATGTTGGCTATAAATGGGCCTTTGTACGCAAGAGGAATGAGAAAAATGAGGTATAAAGATATAAGGCACGCCTTGTTGCACAAGAATTTTCATAAAGGCCTAGTGTCGATTATGAAGAGACATATTCACTCGTTATGGATGCTATAACATTCTGTTATCTCATTAGTTTTGCTGCCCATGAAAAGCTTGACAAGCATTTAATGGATATGATTACAACCTACCTTTACGACTCACTTGATAATGAGATATACATGAAAATTTTTGAGGGATTTAAAATGCCTGACGCACATAATTCAAAGTCCCGAAAAATATTTTTAATCGAATTGCAAAGATTTTTGTATGGTCTAAAGCAATCAGGATGAATGTGATATAACTGTTTTAGTGAGTATTTATTAAAGAAAGGTTATATAAATGATGCCATTTGCCCATGTGTTTTTAAAAAGAAAACAACATCGGAATTTTTTGTACTTGTCGTATATGTTAATGACATAAACCTTATTGAAACTCTTATAGAACTCCAAAATGTAATTGATTATTTACAGAAGGAATTCGAGATGAAAGATCTTAGAAAGTTAAAATTATGTCTCGGATTGCAAATTAAATAATTGTCAAACGGAACTTTTGTTCATCAATCTGCCTATATAGAAAGGGTATTGAAATGGTTTTACATGGATGGAGGACATCCATTAAGTATTCCGATGGTTGTTCGTTCACTTGATGTGAATAAGGTTCCATTCCGGCCTCAAGAAAAGAATGAAGAGCTACTTGGTCCTGAAGTACCATGTCTTAGTGCAATTGATGCACTAATGTATCTTGCTAATATTATAAGGCCTGACATAACTTTTTCCGTTAATGTCTTAGCAAGGTGTAGCTCTGCTCCTACAAAGAGACATTAGAATGGAATCAAACACATATTGCGGTATCTAAAAGGGACTACCGATATGGGTTTATTTTATGACAATAATTGCAGTCCCCATCTTCTTGTTGGTTATGCCGATGATGGGTATTTATCCGACCCACACAAGGCTCGATCTCAAACAGGCTATGTGTTTACATATGGAGGCACTGTCATAACTTGGCGATCGACTAAACAATCAATCGTAGCTACTTCATCTAATCAGGCTAAGATAATTGCTATTCATGAAGCAAGTCGAGAATGTATGGTTGAGGTCTATAATACATCTTATTCGAAACAAATGTGGTTTGAAATGCGACAAACTACCCACGATTTTGTATGAAAACAATGCATCATGCATAGCCTAATTGAAGGGAGGATTCATAAAAGGAGATAGGACAAAGCACATTTCACCAAAGTTATTTTTCACACATGATCTTCAAAAGAATAGTGATATCAATGTGCAACAGATTCGTTCAAGTGATCATATGGCTGATTTGTTCACCAAATCCCTACCTGTGTCAACCTTCAAGAAATAAGTGTACAAGATTGGGATGCGAAGGCTCAAGGATGTGAATTGATGCTCTCATCAGGGGGGAGTTAATACACGTTGTACTCTTTTTCCCTTACAAGGATTTTTCCCACTGGGTTTTTCTTGCAAGATTTTTAACGAGGCAACCAAAAGGCGTATTTCTAAATATGTGTACTCTTTTTCCTTCTCTAGAATTTTTTTCCCACTGGGTTTTATTTTAGTTAAAGTTTTAACGAGGCACATTATCTGTTGAATAAACATTCAAGGGGGAGTGTTATTAATAAAATTATATTTAAGGTGAATGTCTATATTTTACAAAGATCTTAGGGTTTGTTACTTAATGATTAAGCTATTTTTTCCCTATAAATAGAAATATTTTATTCCATTGTAATTCATCTCAAAATCAATAAGAAGTTTCTCTTTTCTCTCTGCAATCCTTTATTGTTTTATTTCACTTACTAAATTATTACACATTTGTCTCCCGCATTCCTCTTTCAGTTGCCATATTTGAATTGTTTTTTGAAAAACTTTATTGAAGTCTCTCTTAAAAATATTTAATCTTTTTATCTATTTAAATAGATTTTTACACTTAAAAGTAAATTTTGAAAGATTGGCCAAAAGCAAATTGTTTTTCAAGTACTAAGAAAAGAGCTTTTCAAATAATTTCACCAAACACAAGTCTCTCTCAAAGTATTTCTTGCGAAAATTACGGAAGTTCCCTTCATTAACTAAAAGCAATACTGGAAATCGTACAACTCCATTACTACCATAGTGCTACCAATGAAAATGTTTAATATCCTAGGTAAAAAGGTAATAAACGATTAACATGATTGACTGCTCTTTTATAATTCCACAATGAAAATAAAAGAGAAAATAACTATTCAAGTCAAATATACATTCCAGAAAAGAGAGAGTCAGATATACATTACTGAGTCCAATCAAATGTCCAGTCCTAATATTTGCATAGCTAGCCCAACAAAATAATATAGCATAACTCTAAGTAGAAATGGCACGGGATAATTACTTTTTATCATGGTATTTAGTTTTTATTCAGTATTTTTAATACTGAGCAAAAATAGTTACTACTCTATTAAAATTAATACGACAAGACGTTTTTATCTTTTCTTTATGAGTGCTATGTAAATATTAAGGGCATGGTATCCTTAACATTTACACTGCACACATGAAGTTAAGGACGTCATGTCCTTAACATTTACTCCGCACATATGAAGTTAAGGACATGATATCCTAAAGTTTAACAACGGAAGGTGCAAATACAAGACACTTTGTCCTTAATATTTACATAACATTCATGAGTAAGGACATCATGTCCTTAATATTTACACAGCACTCATAAAGTTAAGGACACTATGTCCTTAACATTTACTCCGCACATATGAAGTTAAGGACATGATATCCTAAAGTTTAACAACGGAAGGTGCAAATACAAGACACTTTGTCCTTAATATTTACACTGCACATGTGAAGTTAAGGACACGAGATCCTAAAGTTTAATAACAGAAGGTGCAAATACAAGTTAAGGACATTATGTCCTTAACATTTACACTACACACGTAAAGTTAAGGATGCCATGTCCTTAACATTTACATTGTTCATATGAAGTTAAGGACATGATATCCTAAAGTTTAACAACGGAAGGTGCAAATACAGGACACTTTGTCCTTAATATTTACACAGCATTCATGAAGTTAAGGACATCATGTCCTTAATATTTACACAACACCCATGTCCAACACCGGGGTATTTTCGTTCGGACGGGTAAAAATTTATTAAGTACCGGTTAAAGAGTAAATACATTTTAAACAGTGGCTAAAGAGTAAATACATTTTAAATAGTGACTAAAGAGTAAAGACATCTATAATTAGTGGCTAACTGTGCACTTCTCCCCTAACCAACCCAAGCCCAATTTGATATCGAAAACCTTCAACTCATATTGGCACGGTGTAACAATATACCCACACAATTAGCAGAAAAAAGCTCTAATTATACATATTGGCAACACGTAGCCAATAAATGTATATCACAAAAATAATGTGTATGTGTGTATATATATATATATATATTATTTTATTTTATTTTCAAAAGATAAATTCATCAGTAGGCTCGAAGAAAAACATCAGCTAGCCCTGGAAGTTACTTGCGATTAGGAGTGTGTATATAGTTTAAATAAAGAGGTAAAATCAGCACGGTTCTTGGTGTAACTGCAGCAGATATAACATAAAATGTGTAACCTGCTTGATCAAAATGTATATTATAACTTTATTTTTTTTTCTTTGTGTATATTAAAATTTTATTTTTCTTCTTTGCATAGCTAAAATATGATTTCTAAATATAGCTATTTAAAATTTATTGTTGTCTCTATATCAATGTATATCACAATAAAAATAGTTGTATTATTTGCATGTCACAATGTATAACACATCAAATAATATGTATACCAAAATGGATATCACAAGTTAATTTTCCTTCTTTGTGTATATCAAGATGTATATCAAAAATTTATTTTCTTTCTTTGTATATCAAAATTTATTTACTCCTATAATAATACAAGATGAGAATAAAAATTATTTTTTAATTAAAAAATAGGGAAGAAGAAATAAAGTTTTGGCTAACTATATATAAATTCTCCATATATCGTTTCAACCTTTTGGATCTAACTCGTTTAATTTCATTTAATTTGAGGGTAGACATACTATTATCCTTTAAATATGACCCTGAGCATTATTTGTCCAATACTAGCCGAAACTAACGGACATTTTTAAAAAAGTCATAGTACTAATTAGTCTGACTTCCCCAGAGAACCTTCTTCTCCAATTAATTATTCCAACAATCCAACCNACATTCCAGCCTAAAATGCCACCCCTCCCAAAGCTCTATTTTCTTCTCCACAAACCCTTCTTCTCCAATTAACACCATTGTATTTACAGTAGTTTATGCCTTTCCTGACAGCTGTAGCGACGCCAAAAGAAAACTGATTTTTTTTTTGCTACAAAAGGAGCGTTACCTGTGGTTTATGGAATAGAAATTAAATTCTACATAAAGAAACTACTTAAAAATAAAATTTTCAATCTCGAGATCTATTTGACGAACTTTTTCAATACCCTTGAAATATACTCAAAATATTTAACATTCTCTAATAATCTTTAAGAAATTTTGATCTATAGAATCTTCCTCAAAATATNCACAGCATTCATGAAGTTAAGGACATCATGTCCTTAATATTTACACAACACCCATGTCCAACACCGGGGTATTTTCGTTCGGACGGGTAAAAATTTATTAAGTACCGGTTAAAGAGTAAATACATTTTAAACAGTGGCTAAAGAGTAAATACATTTTAAATAGTGACTAAAGAGTAAAGACATCTATAATTAGTGGCTAACTGTGCACTTCTCCCCTAACCAACCCAAGCCCAATTTGATATCGAAAACCTTCAACTCATATTGGCACGGTGTAACAATATACCCACACAATTAGCAGAAAAAAGCTCTAATTATACATATTGGCAACACGTAGCCAATAAATGTATATCACAAAAATAATGTGTATGTGTGTATATATATATATATATATTATTTTATTTTATTTTCAAAAGATAAATTCATCAGTAGGCTCGAAGAAAAACATCAGCTAGCCCTGGAAGTTACTTGCGATTAGGAGTGTGTATATAGTTTAAATAAAGAGGTAAAATCAGCACGGTTCTTGGTGTAACTGCAGCAGATATAACATAAAATGTGTAACCTGCTTGATCAAAATGTATATTATAACTTTATTTTTTTTTCTTTGTGTATATTAAAATTTTATTTTTCTTCTTTGCATAGCTAAAATATGATTTCTAAATATAGCTATTTAAAATTTATTGTTGTCTCTATATCAATGTATATCACAATAAAAATAGTTGTATTATTTGCATGTCACAATGTATAACACATCAAATAATATGTATACCAAAATGGATATCACAAGTTAATTTTCCTTCTTTGTGTATATCAAGATGTATATCAAAAATTTATTTTCTTTCTTTGTATATCAAAATTTATTTACTCCTATAATAATACAAGATGAGAATAAAAATTATTTTTTAATTAAAAAATAGGGAAGAAGAAATAAAGTTTTGGCTAACTATATATAAATTCTCCATATATCGTTTCAACCTTTTGGATCTAACTCGTTTAATTTCATTTAATTTGAGGGTAGACATACTATTATCCTTTAAATATGACCCTGAGCATTATTTGTCCAATACTAGCCGAAACTAACGGACATTTTTAAAAAAGTCATAGTACTAATTAGTCTGACTTCCCCAGAGAACCTTCTTCTCCAATTAATTATTCCAACAATCCAACCTAAAATGCCACCCCTCCCAAAGCTCTATTTTCTTCTCCACAAACCCTTCTTCTCCAATTAACACCATTGTATTTACAGTAGTTTATGCCTTTCCTGACAGCTGTAGCGACGCCAAAAGAAAACTGATTTTTTTTTTGCTACAAAAGGAGCGTTACCTGTGGTTTATGGAATAGAAATTAAATTCTACATAAAGAAACTACTTAAAAATAAAATTTTCAATCTCGAGATCTATTTGACGAACTTTTTCAATACCCTTGAAATATACTCAAAATATTTAACATTCTCTAATAATCTTTAAGAAATTTTGATCTATAGAATCTTCCTCAAAATATCTTGTATGTAAAAAAACATATTCAAATTAATTTGATAGCTAAATATTTTACAGTTATTTCAAAACTGATGTTTGTTATCATTCTCTAATCCTACTAAAATGCTTTCATATCTAATATAATCTTGTACAATGAAATATACTCGACCAGTGGTGATAACTTTGATCTTATTTCCAGAAAAACTTCCCCAATTACCAAAGGGTAAGCCATTTGCGCTGACAATATTTGGTGATAGTTAAAGCCACGAGTTGAGCACCAAGTTCGCGGTCTCGACGGTCGACGCTTGAGGAATCAGTTGAAACCAAGTTATGCTAAAAGTAACTGAGTGATGTGAGATGTTTTGCCTTTGACACCATTTGCAATGAGTCAGTAGGCACCCTCCTTCATTGTTTGTATGTTTTCCTGGAAAGTTCGTGGGGACAAAACAGGGCCAGAGGAGAGGGCTGT
>AWOL01S0039034.1:0-14449 GCA_000715115.1 Nicotiana otophora | reverse complement strand
TTAAAACCCGATTTCCTCCATAAATTCTCCGATTTTTGATGAATGTTGTTTACCCTCAAAATTAGATAACAATTGAATTTGTAAGTGATTTTAAGAATATGTGGATTAACTTGACACAAAATGATAAATCAGATTGCAATTGAAATAAATAATGGAAAAGTAAATGCAAATCACACGAATTGAACAGTCTTAGCTTTGGAAGGTTAATCACCCCCGAGCCAGATACGCTTCGATCGGTGTTAGGATACAGAAGAACAAGAGTTTAAAGAACAGTAATAATGAAATATTGCTTTGGGATGCGTGTTACAATGTATTTCAAAGAATTATTAGACCCCCCTTTAAATAGCAGAGGAGTCCTACTTTAGGTACAATTCTATAAAAAATAGAAAATCTCTTGATTTGCTGATTGCCAATTCCTTATTGATACATGCCGAGATTTCCGCCGTAACATCCGACCAGTCACGGATATTTCGGTCTTCTGTTTGTTATGCTAATAACGTTTTTTCGAGCTTGATCGAGGCTAAGGTCGACTCCAGGATTATGGATTCGATGTTCTCAAAGGCAGGCATTATGACCCCGGGTTTTAGCTCGGTGGGCGTTGGGGTCGATCTTCAGTCTTTGGTTGTCAAGTTCCTAACCTGGCATGTAGTAGGCGAGCTCGATTTCGATCGTACACAGATAGTCCCCTCATTTTTCGGAGAGTAGACGACGAGAAACGACATGTGCTTTTGATTCTTTCTTCGATATCACACGACATAAACGACAAAACAGTCAAAACGTCTCGTCAGTCAAGTCTTAATGGCATTAAATGCTCATCAGTTGCTGGTCGGCCACTCCTAGATGTGAACTGTCACTGGAAAACTATAAATACCTCCTCATTTGTTCATTCAAACTTTACATTCAAACCTTCTGCCCTCGTTCCTAAGAAATTTCAATACTTCCAAGCACTTATATTCTGGTTACTTCGAGATCTTTTATAAGAACTCTCATTCGTCTTTTTCTCAAACCACCGAGTGTACTCTATTAATTTCCTCTTTTTCCTTACTTCCTCTCTATAAAGAAATGGCTAAAACTTCCAAAATCGTTCCCCAAAAAGAAGTTCCTTCTACCTCACGGCCAGCTACTGAAGAGACCGCTTCACGTGTAGCTGTCGAGGAACCAGCACCGGAACCTCCTCTAAAAATGTTTATCCCAGGGGGATGCCCAGTAAATGCTGATTTTAAAATCGAAAAGCCCTCATCCGTACCGGGTCGGTGCGAGGAGGTCTCGATGTACATTTGCTCGATCACCGAGGATATTCTCTCCGAAGTCAAGAGGGATTGTAACTGGGTTGACAAACATGTGGTTGTTCCCAAACCTGACGAAGCCATCACCACCCACGTCGAGGGATTTTGAAGTGCTTACACTTATTCCTTCATGTTGGGCCCCTTGGACCCGGTTATCGTCGACCTTTGCAAAAGATACGAGGTAACCCTCGGTCAAATTCACCCTTCTTTCTAGAGGATTGTAATCCTCATCCGTTTCTTTATAAGCAAGATCGAAGGGTGCCCTTTCTCGATCGACCACCTTATGCGCTTATACAGTCCCCGACTCTACCGGGGGGGACTGATCAAGTTCACCCGTCACGCTAGTAAAGCCGCGTTCTCGAGTATCGATGAAATAGGGATCGAGGTTGGCTGGGCCGTTTCGTCCGAGTGAGGACCTCGGACTTGATCCCGGCCGAGCACATGCCGTTCCCTGAGAAGTGGGACATGAAACGTAAGTATATAATTTTGCTTCCAAGGTTTTGTTTATCGTCCGGGTGTAGCTGTTGCTCAGATCCCGAACGTAGTTCCTCGATGCAAGGAGTGGGTCGAGGGCATCGTATCGCAAAGGCCTTATTCTGAGCGCTCGTGGCGCAAGCTTTTAGAGGGTCGATGGGAGGCCGGTTCGCACAGTGAGATCTCTTTCATCGGTGATATTTGGTTTCCCCTTTACATGATTAAATCCTTGTTTTATTTCTTTTTTCAGGTTTTCCCAACGATGTCCAAATAAGGTCCCCATCCGGTAGTGATGATTTCCCCACTGAGTCCCCAGCTCCGAAACAAGGTGAAGAGAAGAAGAGAAAAAGGGCTACGAGTTCTCCGAGCTTGAAGAAAAAGAAACCAAAGAGGAGGCTTATCCGTAAGCCAAAAGAAACCTCCAGCTCCCGAATACTCGATTCGGACTCCCTCTACCGGATCAGGGATGAGTCTGAAGAGGATGAAATTTTAGTGACCCGGGAGTCGTCGGTCCCTGAAGAACGGGCATCAACTGAAGGGAGGATGTGAAGGGGGGACGATAGAACCCAATCCCTCTCAAACATAAAAGGTCGATGCATCAGTAAGGATCGAGAACCCTCAAGATGCCGATTCTGCTCCACCCGGTGTCATTGATATAACGGGGTCGCCTTCATTTACGGACTCAATGTTCGGTGAAGTTCAAGCGGCGAAGGAGCGTTCAAATGATGGGGTCCAAGGAGCGAATGATCCCATCCAAAGATTTTTTGATAGCATGGACTCTACTGCCACGGAGGATATCACCGGATTGGGTGATTTAGAAGTACCAAGAAGAAGTCCGCCCTCGGGGACATGTGGGTCTAGCTCGAGCCCGAAATTGGTCAACCGATTCCCTACCCTGAGTACCGATCCCAGTCGAAAGCGGTTGATCGTTATCTTTGTTCCAGAGGATGCTCGGGTCCTTTCCACGCCTATTAGGGTAGCTAGTTACCTCCGGTGCCTGGTGACCAAAGAAGACCATTCAAAGATGAACGAGGTGGAATTTTCATGCTTGTTCAACGAAGCACAACATGCATTGAATCAGGTAAGGTGCTACCAAACCTTTTCATTTTCTAGCTTTGGTTACTTAATGATTTTAATATTTTTCCTTGTATTTGCAGTCCTCGGTGTTTCCCCACGAGACCTTCCTCTGATATCAAGAAGAGCTGAGTCTCCTCAAGGCCGAAGCCAAAGAGCTTACCGAGAAGAGAGATATGTACAAACTTCTCAGTGAACAACACAAGGGGGAGGTTAAGAGCCTTCGAGCTGAGCTGGAGGTGGCTCGAAAGGAGCATGCCGACTTGGTCGAGCAGGTAAAAATATTTGAGGTTAGTGACGTCGAGCTTGGCTCGGTAACTAATGATCGGAATCCGCAGGTCCAACAGTATATTGACCAGGTCGCCCAACTGCGAGTTGAGATGGGCGCTGTCAAGGCCGAGACTGATGAATGGAGAGGCAGGATGGATCGTATGGCCTCAGAAAAAGATGTTGCTCGGGCGTAACTAACTTCGACTGAGGTCCAGCTTCGAGCAGCAAAGGAAAAGGCCGAGATGCAGGCCAAAAAGGTTGAATAGCCCTAGTCTCGGCTAAGTTCGACTGCCTCTGATCGAGAAAATATGGACAAGGAACTTGAAACAGCCAAGTCAGCGCCCGCTATAGTTAAAACCGACGCCGACGAGATGGTGGCCCAATATAAGGCCGATGCCGAGGCAGCCTAGGACCACTTGAAAGACATTGTTGAATATGAGAAGCGACAGTCACAGAGAGAGGCCCTCGAGGAGATTCATACTTGGGGTTTTGATCTATCGGCCGAGATTAAAACCGCTAAGGGGCTCGAGGCCGAGGCCAAGATGTTGGCCTACCCCGAAGAAGAAGAAGAAGAAGAAGAAGAAGAAGAAGAAGAAGAAGAAGAAGAAGAAGAAGAAGAAGAAGAAGACTCCGTGGATTCGATGGACCCGGGGGTGGAGAAAACCAGGCTATTTAGATGTTTTGTAGAAATGTTTGCTTTTTTGTTTTTTGTACGCGTGTACTTTTGTATTTTTGTTAAGGCCATTTGGCCTTTGAAAAGACTGTATATAATATACATGGCTTGTTTTTCCCTTTAACAGTTTAAGAATTTTGCTTTCTTTTGCTTTATTCTTTATGTTAACAAAGATTGAAATGCCTTAGCATAAAATAGTTAGGTCATTTTAGGAGGTTCGAACATGCCTTACCTTAGACATTATATTGTTTAAGGCATCGTGGGGTTCGTTATGATCAGAAATGTTTTTCCGCAAAGTACTTATGATTCTTTAGATCATAGTTTGCTGAAGGTATCCATTAAAACCGGTTATGAATTTTTGAAGGCCTTGTTTTTGTTACGGGTCTCGGACGTCTCCGAGACGTTTTAATATGGTTTTAGCCTTTAGTTCAGGTGTTGCCCAGTTGGCTTGTTACCCGATCTGTGCCAAACCCACACCACAGTTAAGTAGCGAGGCGGTCGATGCAATAATAAACCCAACAAAGGCCGGGATCGAATCCACAGGGAGTTAGAATATGGGATTAGGTGTATATCTAAGTTAATTGCAAGTTTTGGATTTAATTACACTTCCACAAGTTTGGGTTTGATTTCTACTTGTAACTTTACTCTAACAATTGCAATAATTGAAACTAAGGACAATATTTTTGTTGTTGTTTTTCAAATGTTTAAAGAGACTAGGGTAGTGACTTCTACCTAGGTGGATATCTAACGTGTATAAAACTTTAGAGCAAGCTTGATTAGTTGGGATTGTAATATAGCTATCACACCCGGGTACTCACTCTATACCTCTCAGTAGTTTGAGTAATTTTGTCCAATTTGGCTTTCTCAAGTCCAAATGGATATTCACGCAAATCAAGTGATATTATCTCAAGTTGGGTATTACTATCTCTAGGTTTAACCCTTTAATTGGAGCTATCCATTTCTTGAGTTTACCCCAATTCCTTTTTAACCTAGTTTTCCTAGACTTAGTCGCTCTTTCTCAAGTAGAGACTAAGTCATAAAGGCATGAATCAATGTTTGCAACCATTAATTCTTGAGTTCTAACAAGAAATAGGCTAAATATCACTAACCCATTCACATTCAAGCCCTAAAATCAAATACCCATTAAATACCCACACTAGCTACTCATGAAAATAACAGAAATTAAAGATGAAATGAAGATAAAATCCATAATATTAATTTATGGAATGAAAATCTTAATGTTAAGAAGTGAATATAGTACAAAATTTCTGAAAACAGAAAAGTCAGCTGTCACACGTGCTCATATAAAACATAACATAACCTAAAAATGACAAAAAGTTCTATTTATACTAAGCTAAAAATATCTGACAAAAATGGCCCTACGGAGGTTGTGCGACCGCACTCTTCCTTTCGCGGCCGTATAATTCTGATGCGGTCCGCGTTTTTCTCTTTTGGATTTGGGTTGAGCTGAACTTTCACGGACCGCATAATTCTAAGAGCGGTCGCGCTACAGATTATGCGGCCGCATAAAAGTGATGCGGTCTGCGTTCTTGAGTTTCGCTTCAAATCAACTCTCTGATTCTTCATCTTGCGGACCGCATAATTTCTATTGCGTCCGCATAAGGGAATTCTGCGGCCGCACAATTCTGGTGCGGTCTACACTTCTCTCTTTTGCTCAAGTTGTCAGCTCTCTGAATATCAGTCATCGCGGTCCGCATAATTTCAATTGCGGATGCACAGGGACTTTCACGGCCGCACATTTCTGGTGTGGTCCACGCTCATCACTTAGCCCAAAATCACACTCTCTGAATCTCCCTCTTGCGGACCGCATAATTATGATTGCGGTAGCGTCAGGGCTTTCGTGGTCGCACAATGTTTGTGCGGTTCGCACTTCAGACCCCTTTGCCCAGCCTTGGTTATTGTTCAACTTTTGACTCCTTTGTGAGTTGATTTTGATTCCTTTGGCTTATTTTGAACAATTCCTGCATGTAAGCATATTTCATTAGTTTCCGGGAATACCTTCAAGTATTTTTGGCCTAAAACACAAGTAAAAGAGAGCAAATAATAGGTTAAAATCCCTACTTATCAACTCCCCCAAACTTAAACTTTTGCTTGTCCTCAAGCAAATAAGGTAATTTTCACCTCCACTAGAAAAAAGTATATTTCAGCTAGCCTAAGGTGAATCAATCATGCATCAATGGGGACTAACAATTACCCTCAACACAAATGAATTATCAACAATACCATGTTTTGACCTTTTGAGTACCAGAGTTCTAATGTGACACTAGATCATCAAGAGTTGACTTAATTTACCAAGGAAGCTCGCTCTATCACGTAGGTCATTGTGGAACCCAAACTCCTCCTCCTCTACTCTCCATGATCAAATCTCACTTTAGAATGTAACACTCAAAACAAGGATTGTGAAGAAGTGCGCTCATCTCTCTCAAAAGAATGTCACAAGTCCGGTTCTAAGTACCATAAGCTTGCCCCTTATGTAAATCACAACTAATGTAAGCTCACTCAACTTGAAATCATAGAGGGCTTTTGCGGGAATGTAATGAAGGCTTTTGGATCAAGGTAGGACTTATCGGCATATGATGGTTTCATCTTTCCTTAAGCACTGCATTTCCTCTTTTTGGCTCATACTTTCTTGACTCTTTTAGTCATTTTCTTCTTTCTTAGGGGAACTAGAGAGATGTAATGTCACTTTTTCTTGCTCATGACAATCATTTTTTTCCTTTTCTAATCACTCCATGCCTTTCATCATTGCTTTCTTTGAATCCCTTCAACTTTTTACTTTATTCACTTTCTTTTTGACATATTTCTTTTTGGCATTTCTTCCTTTTCTTTGCCTTCCCTTTTCTTCATTTTTTTTGTTCTTGTACCTTTTATCACTTTCACATTCATCGTCTCTGCACCAAACTTATGCTTTTGCCAATTGCATCAAGAATGCTAAGGAAAGATCGGGTGCCAAGAGAGGGTCATTATAAAACGGTTAAAGGCTTCTAACATGGCTATTCAATGAAGAAGGGCTTCGGCTCAAAGGGGTTGACTAGGGATATCACATTGGTAGGCTATGAAAGCTTTTAAAGTTTCAAATTGGATCAAGGAGAGCCTACAATCATTTCTCAAGCTGCTGGGTTGTTAAGGAGAACAGAGTCGAGGGACCACAACAACCCTAGCTAAGATTGAAAATCACAAATGACTCAAAGAAACTACTCGATGATTGTTTTAGTCAACACAAGAGTCTAAAGGTCACAACTAGAGTTATTCTTTGCCAATCAATTTGTTTCTAACCATAAGGTCGAAGGTAAATGTGTTAGTACCAAGTGAAGCCTGCTTGAGACACTTTTATTCATTACTACTATATATACAAAAACGTAAAGAAAACGGACTCAATCCCTTAAGAAGGTTATCACACCATCCATCATTGGGAAGAGCCACCCGGTTCACACAACATCCACCTTTGGAAAGAACCGTGGCATTAAGAAAACCAAAGGCTTATTATTCACACAAAACATAAAAAGAAGCTAACAACTTAAAAAGAAGATACTAAAGTAAATAAGAAGCTATGCTACTAAGGAAAAACAACGAAAGAAGTTATGAAGTAAACTACGGAAAGTAGACTGAATATGTACAAAATGAAGTAAAGCGAATATATACATAATGGAAATGAATATATACATCGAATGATAAGAATATATACATACCAAAAGTGAAAATAAATATAAAGCAAAATAGTATAATGGTTATTATATACCAAATGTCATCAAATCAAAATGGACCACTCCCCAAATGAAAAATAGCATTGTCCTCAATGCTCATAACAAATAAGAACAGGGAAAAGGGGTAGAGAGTATAGAAAACTCCCTATGTGGTCTTTGTCTGCATTGGGTCCTCAACATGGACGGGGTTCTCAGCATACATGGACTCATCATCACCCGCCGTATCCTCTAATTGGATCTCCACATCCTCTGACTGGGGGACTACGGGGTTATTGAGCATCTGAATCAGCTCCTTAACAGTGTGTGAAGTGGCAACCGGCTCCTCAGACTGGCCGGCTGCTGTCTCTGATGCCTCGGGCACTGCTGCATGTGTTGCTGGGACTGTCTCCTCCATGAGCAGGTCCAGCGGAATATCTCTAGCAGAAGCAATCTTTTCAACCTCTTTTCTCAGCTTCTCCACCGACTTCTTAGATGCCTGAGTCTTCCGCATCTTCTTCACCTGCTTCCCTAAATCCTTGATAATTTTCCCATGTGTATCAAGAGCTCCTGGATCTTCTTCTAGTCATCCAGAATCTTCTTCTGGTTGTCCAGAATCTTCTTCAAAGAGTCCTCCACTAGTGGAGGTACCTGAAGCTCTGATGGGGCTGGAGACTGTGCTGCCACTACACTGGATATGGTAGTCAGCTTTATGGTAGCTGCCTGCATCTAGTTGTTGAGATTGGATAGTGTCTGTGAAACCCGTAGTGCAGTCTGAGGGTAGGTAGAAGATGTGGGTACTGACAATGGTACTGAGAGGGATGGTTTGGAGGAAGGAGGAGGTATAGCAGTTGCTCCAGCAGAAGTACTGGCTGCTGTGGAGGGTTCAGCAACTGACCCGGTGGCCACTACCCCTGGCTCTTCAGACTGGCCAGTAGTGGTAGTAGCTTTCCCCTTAAATTTAGGGTTGTCCGCTCCCTGGAAGTGGTACCATGAGAAAGGATTTTTAGCCTTCACCTCCACATCAAAATGTTTGGTCTCTACCCCTTGGTCTTGGAAATACTCTGTGAGGAAGTTGGGGTAGGGATATAATCTTTTTTCTTTCTGGACTGCATTGGAGATGTTGTAGGACATCAAGTTTCCTACATTAAAAGGATAGCCTGTCATGATGGAAACTACCAATACTGCCCGGGGGAGTGGAAGGACATTCTCATGCTGGCACGGGTCAAGACGGCTGCACACAAATGTTTCCCACCCTTTTGCTTCAAAGTTAAGGGTGGCTCTGACAATTTGAACTCCTACTGTGAGCCATGCAGGTGTTGTCCCTAGAATAGAAAGTATCTCAGCTAGCCATAGGCGAACTGCATCACTCAAGGCTAGCTTCTCCAGGTACCGCACTGCCTCGACCTCCTCAAACCCTACATATTTGTTCAGTGCATGGCCATCAAACCGGATTTTCAAGTTCCGGACCTTCGTCACCTTTGTACCCTTTTTTATGTGGGAAACATTGGCATAAAATTCCTTGATGAGGTATTCATTGGCATCTTGCAACCGGCCAGTGAATCATTTCCATCCCTTTCTCTCCATAAATTGCTTTAGGAAATTTAAATTGTGCTGGCTTAGGTCTTTGGTTATGAATTGTCGCTCAAGAGTAAGCGACCTTTGGGGCCACCATTCCCAAAATTTTGCATACGCCTTCTCACTTACAAATCTATCAGCCCACACCTCCGGCTTCCTTGATCTAGCCAGGCCTCCCACAATTGTGTCACCCCCTCTCCCGTCATCCGGGACCTCATCATCATCATCTAAATTGATTGGGGTAGCTGTTGTGGAAGGTGTTGTAGCAGGTGCAGAAGATGGTTCAAATACCTGACTACCTCCCTCTGAGCCATCAAAAGAACTAGAGGAGGAGGTAGGTTCATTGACTAAACGGAGTCTATCAGGGAATTGTTGTGATTGTGCCCCTTGTTGTGGTTGTACAGAATCTCCCTCAGAAGTTTCTCGGGATGAGAGGTATTCACTAGTGTCTGAGGAGTCTGGAGCTGGTCTACTGAGAGTAGTCTTTTTTCCCAAGACTTTCTAGACTGATAGTGGCATGTTAGTTTTTCCTCTACCCGTGCCTCGGGAGGATTCTGCCCTCCCTTTGGAAGTATCACCTCGACCACGAGAACGCACCATTGTCTGCAACACACAAGTAGTGAAAGTTAGTTAGAATTGGGGTTCAGCATGTGTTATTGAATTACAGTTGAAAATAAATACACTGCTTCTCAGAACAGGGAAGCGCGGCCCGCAGAAAAGTGAGTGCGGCCGCGAACTGCCCATCGCGAACCGCACAAAAATGAGTGCGGCCACATAATACCCACCGCGGACCGCACAAAATTGAGTGCGGTCGCAGAGATCCCAGGTTCAGACTACTGGTTCTCTAAAGTTACCTCAGCGTGGACCGCATACTTTGAGTATGGTCGCGAAACCCCATCGCAGACCGCACAAAATTGAGTGCGGCCAAATAATTGATTTGTTGGTTGTCTGAAGTTTAATTGTGCGAACCGTACAACATTGAGTGCGGCCGCAAAAACCAGCCGCGGACCGCACAAAATTGATTGTGGCCGCACAAACTCTACAATGACAAGTGCCTTCAACCTAGGGTATCACAGACCGCACAATTTTGTGTGCGGTCGCATACCCTAGCGCGGACCGTACAAATATGTGTGTGGCCGCGAAATTCAAATCAGAGCAGCACTGAGGTATGATTAATATTAGAGTTTTCACTAATTAGGCATGATTTGTGGCAATTAAATAATAAAAGCTACTAACCTCAACACCCATTATGCAATTAAACACTACCCACATGCTTGTAAGCAAGAATTAAGCATCAATTTAACATTTTTGGCATGAATCTAACTCTAGATAAAAGGAAAACTAAAACAAAGAGAAAAGAAAAGGAAAATATAAAATTAATTCATTGAAATCATCATACCAGTAATGAAATGTAGTAGGAAATCAAAACTTGATGAATATGAGATGAGATTGAAAACAAGAAAGAGTGCACTATGCTTTAGTCTAGCTTGAGATGTCAGAGTGTGTAAAATGTGAATAGTCTCAAAAAGTCCTATTTATACTCTGACCATGTTGGCCCAACGACTTACCTGAGGGCGGCCGCACAATTTTGGTGCGGTCCGCACTCTTTACCTTTTCTAACTCAGCAGCTGATTCAGTGACGTGGTCCGTATAAAAATGGTCGCGGCCGCACAATCTGTGCGGTCCGCAAATTTTGATCGCGGCCGCGAATCCTTAAGGGATTTTGTCAGGCCAAACTTCAGAGAGGTTGAATTTTCCATCTTTCAGCTATGCGACTGCACACAGAATTGTGCAGCTGCAAAGGGCTTGTACGGTCCGCTCAATTTCACCACTTGGCCAATTTTTGTCTTTTCAATTTTCTGCACTGCACACCCAATTCCTGCATACACTTCACAACCAGTTAGTCTAAAACAATTCCTAATCTAACAAGAAAATCAAAAGAAAGAAAAACACATGGGCTGCCTCCTAAGAAGCGCCTGATTTAACGTCGCGGCACGATGCATGTTACCATAATTCATTTGAAATGGAGCAATGCCACAACGTGGCCATCATCAACCTTACCAAGGCAGTGCTTCACCCGGTGCCCATTGACTCTACAGATCTCACCATTCTTATTTTTTAAATCAAGAGCACCAAAAGGAGTCACATGTACACTTTAAAAGAACCACTCCACTTTGATTTAAGCTTTCGCGGAAACATCTGTAACCAAGAGTTGAATAAAAGAACAAGGTCACCTTATTTGAATTCTTTGTTCCGGATATACTTATATTGTAGGTACTTCATCTTGTCCTTATACAAGGACGAACTGGAGTAAGCATGGAACCGGAACTCATCAAGTTCATTCAATTGCTCCACCCGAAGATTGGCAGCTACATCCCACTCAAGGTTCAATTTCTTCAACGCCCATATGGCCTTATGCTCTAATTCCACCAGAAGGTGACATGCTTTCCCAAACACCAACCGATACGGAGACATACCAATTTGAGTCTTGTAAGCTGTTCTATAGGCCCATAGAGCATCGTCAAGTTTCCTTGACCAATCAGTCCGATTTGCATTGACAGTCTTGGATAGAATACTCTTGATCTCCCTATTGGAGATTTCAACCTGTCCACTTGCCTGGGGGTGATAGGGAGTCGACACTTTGTGAGTGACACCATACTTGGAGAGTAAAGTATCAAAAACTTTGTTGCAAAAGTGTGATCCCCCATCACTAATGATGGCCCTTAGAGTACCAAACCTTGTGAATATGTTTTTCTTCAAGAAATCTAACACACTCCGAGCTTCATTGTTGGGCAAAGCCACGGCTTCAACCCATTTGGACATGTAATCCACGACTACCAATATATAGGTGTTCCCACATGAGCTCACAAACGGACCCATAAAATCAATGCCCCAAACATAAAAAATATCAATCTCAGGATGGTGGTGAGAGGCATCTCATTTTTCTTGGAGATCCCACCGGCACTTTGACATTCATCGCAACACTTAACGAGATAGCTAGCATCCTTGTAAAGGGTAGGCCAATAAAATCCACAGCTTAGCACCTTTGTAGCAGTTCTCGCTCCACCATGGTGACTACCATATGGCGAAGAGTGGCAAGCTTCAAGAATACCCAATTGTTCTTCTTCTGGTACACATCTTCGGATAACACCATCAGTACAAATGTTTAAGAGATATGGCTCATCCCAATAGTAGTCCAGGCAGTCCCGTTTGAGCTTCTTCCTTTGGTTTGAGGAGAACTCATTCGGAACAATGCCACTCACAAGATAGTTGGCTACATCGGCAAACCATGGCATCCCAGTCATAGAAATGGAAATGAGTTGTTCGTCAGGAAATGAATCATTGATCTCAAGGCCATCATGTGGCCTCCCCTCCTCCTCCAATCGGGACAAGTGGTCCGCCACTTGATTCTCACTACCCTTTCGGTCTTGAATCTCTAGATCAAACTCTTGCAATAGAAGCCCCATCGCACCAACCTTGCCTTAGAGTCTTTCTTGCTCATCAAATAATGAAGTGTCACATGGTCGGTGTGAACAATCACCTTTGTACCCATTAGGTACGGGCGGAACTTCTCCATAGCAAAGATAATGGCTAGGAGTTCTTTCTCGGTTATCATATAGTTGACTTGGGCCTAGTTCATGGTCTTTCTAGCATAGTAGACTGGATGAAAGATCTTATTAATTTGTGGCCCCAATACCACACCAACCGCCACATCGTTTGCATCACACATGAGTTCAAATAGTAAGCTCCAATTTGGCGCAGTGATAATAGGAGTGGTAGTAAACTTATACTTAAGTAGTTGAAATGCCTTCATACAATCTTCATTGAAAAGGAACTTGACATCTTTCTCCAAGAGTTTTCACAAGGGGTTTACCACCTTAGAAAAGTCCTTGATGAATCGGCGGTAAAACCCTGTATGACCTAGAAAGCTTCTCACTCCCTTTACGGAAGTAGGGGGAGAGAGTTTGGATATCACTTTAATTTTTGCTTTATCAACCTCAATACCATTTTTGGAAATCATGTGACCGAGGACAATGCCCTCCTTGACCATAAAGTGACACTTCTCCCAATTCAGCACCAAGTTAGTTTCTTCACAACATGCCAATATCTTATCCAAGTTATCCAAGCACTCTTCAAAAGAATCCCCCACGATAGAGAAATCATATATGAAAACCTCGAGAAAGTCCTCCACCATATCAGTGAAGATGGACATCATACACCGCTGAAAAGTTGTTGGTGCATTGCATAACCCGAATGGCATCTGCGAGAATGCGAAAGTGCCATACGGACAAGTGAAGGTGGTCTTCTCTAGGTCTTCAGGTGCAATAAGAATCTGGTTATATCCGGAATATCCATCCAAGAAGCAATAATAAGCATGTCCGGCTAACCTATCCAACATTTGATCAAGAAATGAAAGCGGAAAATGGTATTTCCGCATAACTTTGTTGAGCTTTCTATAATCTATGCACACTCTCCAACCGGTGACAGTTCTTGTGGGGATCAATTCATTTTTGTCATTTGTGATCACAGTCAACCGTCTTTGATGTTCCACGGAGGGTTTTGCATCCTCCTCCAAAATGATTTTGTGCATACAAAAGGCGGGGCTTATACCCCGAATATCCGCCAATGTCCAACCTATTGCTTTCTTCCTCCTTTGAAGCACCGTAAGGGTGGAAGCTACCTACACGTTAGTTAAGAACGAGGAAAGAATAACAGGTAAAGTGGATCAAGGGCCTAGAAACTCATACCTGAGATGTGGAGGCAAAGGCTTTAACTCCAAGGTGGGAGGCTCCTCGATTGAGGGCTTTGTTGGTGGAGTCTTCCAGTTTTTGAGATTCAAGGAAAGTTTTCAGGTCTTATAAGTATATGATCTCATTCCTTGCAAAGCATTGACACATTCTATAAAGCCTTCCTTCTCATCCTCATCATGATTCAACAACACAATTTCCAAGGTATCATCCATATTTATCACAACACTTGTGTCATCAACAATTACTTCGGTCACAATATCCACGAACGAACACACTTTGTTGCTATTTGGCTGCCTCATTTATTTACAAACATGGAACACCACTTTTTCATCGCCCACCCGGAAGGTGAGCTTTCCAGCTTCCACATCAACTAAGGCCTGCCCTGTAGCAAGGAAAGGTCTCCCCATAATGATTGGCACCTCGTAGTCAACCTCACAGTCAAGTATCACAAAATCTGCGGGAAGGATGAACTTGTCGACCCTAACTAACACATCATCAATTTTCCCTAATGGCCTTTTCATTGTCCGATCCGTCATTTGCAACCTCATGGATGTGGGTCTTGGTTGCCCAATCCCTAATGTTTTGAACACAGAATAGGGCATCAAGTTAATGTTTGCCCCCAAATCACATAAAGCTTTGGCG
>AWOL01S0039030.1:0-13539 GCA_000715115.1 Nicotiana otophora | reverse complement strand
AGTCATCCTCAAAATCAACCTCTTCAAGTCATGACCAATCCATAAGTATGCCTCAGACCAAAACTAATATAACACATGACCATGCAATCTGATCATCGACAACAAACTTCCCCACTTAGCTCGAAGCCACAGAACTTAACAGTTGATAACCCACAATGCCCTTACTCCGTAACTGCCATAATAAGTCACTGTAATTCAACTAAGTCCTTCATATGCTCATGTAGCTCTACCAATAAACATAGCTCAAATCATCTGTTAAGCGCATATCTATCCTCGCGATAGCCGTGTGAGCTTCCCCAAGCGATACAAACTCATATTACAGCACATATTCTATTGATAGGAAGGAACATCTTCTCCTAAAATCGTAAGGATCACACAACTTAGAACACCCCGTAGAAGATAATCCACCTGTTTTGCCTCAAGCTGACATCTCTCTATGCCCTTTCATGGCCACAACCACTATACAATCACTAAATCCTCCTGAATCTGAACTCATCAACAAGACATAACAATCCACTTCATTCCACAAATTAACAACATGAAAGACCCTTCAACATGCCCATATCTCGAGATTGTACCACACATCAAGATAGAAATCAAGCATCCATAGTCTTTTTTTCCATCCTAAGTAACATTCTTCTTATCACATCCCAACCATCTAAGCACACACCACAATCATTTAATACTCATCATATTGATACTCAGCCACTCTCTAAGCCATCAATCCCACTCTTAGGGACACTACCAGACATATAAGTCCAAAAGCATATGCTCACACAATATGAAACTACCGACTGGCCCAATCAATTCAACACAAAGAACACATCTCGCACCTCATTCATGAAATCACAAGTCATTGACGCACATATGAGTGGATGGAAGGAATGCAAAGAGATACACTTCAAACTAAATCAATGCCACACGATAAGGAAAGAAAGATGTGAAGTTTCCTATATGCCGTGTAGTCTCTCGAAGATAGGTATGGGCGTTATCATACCAATTCGCAAGACTCTACGAGACACTTGCTCATGACTCATAGAACATATGAACCTAGATGCTCTGATACCAACATATCACGACCCAAATCCACCGAGTCATGATGGTACCTAACCCAACCCACTAGGTAAGCCAAACAACAGTCAACACAGTTCTAATTAAAATAATAAGAAATCAATAAATGAAATAACTGAATTCCCATACAATAATCCAAGGAGTGGTAGTACAAGTCGTGACCATCTAAAACTGGGATTTATAAAGCTGGTATGAAAATAAATATAACATCTGTTTGAAAAATAAATGAATAGATTACAAATTTAAACTAACAAGGACAAGTGGTAGCTATATCCAGAAAAGCAAGTACACTTTCATGCCAGATCCCGTCATCCACAACATCTCAGCTCCAAGATCTACATGTAAGGTGTAGAGTGTAATATGAGCACTACCAATCCCATGTACTCAACAAGTATCATAACTAACCTCGATGAGGTAACATATGTAAGATATATAAATGATACTCGCTAATTATATGTGTAGTTCATAATTGCAACAAGTGCATAACTGTAATATCATCAAATCTTGAAATCATGGATTAAACCACCTTGTGCACTCAATTCTCTTAACGTATTCTGCTCAGTCAGTAATAAAACATATATAATGATAATATGCAAAATACATCAGGTAATCAGCCAAGGAAATTATAAGTAAAGAAGAAATGCAATAACCTAACATAAATCTATTGAAGCGTCCAATCTGATATAAATAGTAATCACAACACGACTCTAAGGCCCACATCAGAATCTCAATAATAAAACCAAACCACTGATCAGCCTTCCCAAGGCACACATTAACCAGAAACCTATCGGTTTCTCACACTACATGTGTACACCATCAAGAAGGAACATGAGAGCGTAACCCTAGGGGGAAGGATCCATATTCACACGCTGGATGGAAAACTCATGTTCTAATAATAACAACCGCACGGATAACTCACATGCCAATAAAAACAATATTTGAATACGCATGGACTACTCACGTGCTAATAATATCAACTGAATAGACAACTCACGTATTGCACAGAAAACTTACGTGCCAATATCACAATCTGTCCGACGTGGTCACGAGCTCAAATCACAATCCACTCAATGTGGTCACTTGCTCAATATCACAATCCGTCTGATGTGGTCACATGCTCTACATCACAATTTTCCCGGCATAGTCGCGGGTTACCAGTCAAATCATATCACACGGAAAGCAGATATACAAGAATATATGTACATGATGAATGGGCATCAAATTTCATACTCCGAACTATTATAGGTGACATGCTAAGGTGTATGCATGTGCAAAGTGTACTATCATAACTCAAATAAGATAATTACATCACGAAAGTAGCAATTATCAGGTTCAATCAGGAGATCAAGCTCTATATAGCCTCAAACATGGCTCAATTAGCTCATAACGGGGTACAAGTATAAGAAACATCACAGCATAATTCTTAGCAATAAATTCAAGATATATCATAGCCTAGGCACTACCCCGAGCATGAATAACTACCCCAATGCTTGCACATGGGCTCAACCCCGCACATGTGCGCCACCCGTAACACGTAGATATAACAAATACCTCAAGCGACTAGTGTCTCAACCAAGTTTAGGTAAGATACTTACCTCAAGTGAGGCAAATCAATATTCTTGAAGCACCAACCCGAAGCAATCGACCTCTGAACGGCTCGAACCTATCCAAAAACAACTCAAACACATCAAATAATGTCATAGGAAACAAACCCAAACAATAAAGATCGAATCTCTAATCAAATACCCAAAGTCAACAAAAATGTCAACCTGAGCTCGCATCTCGGAACCCAACAAAACTCACAAATTCCAGCAACCCATTTGAATACGAGTCCAACCATACTAATTTTACTGCAATTCCGACTCCGAATCGATGTTCAAATCCCAAATATTCACTTTAGAAACATTTTGAGAAAAACATCCAATTTCTCTTTTAAATTCATCAAGTAAATTGTAAAATCAAAGATGGAATCATTTAATATAATCAAATATGAGTAAAAATAATGTCACGACCCAAATCAGAGGGCCACGACGGGCACCCAGTGCCTTGCTCAACCGAGTACCAACATAACTTTTCTTTATTATCACACCATTATGGGTAAATGGGCCAGAAGGGCCGTCATGAGATAACTAGAATACAATATAAGGGAATACTAGACATAGGATGACCCAACATGATATATAAACTTATACATGTGACATATAGGCCTATAAGGCCGACATGATCATTTGTACACTCAATACATAGGCCGAAAAGGCCATACAAGTATCAATACACATGACATATGTCTACAAGCATCTAAGAGTACATACACGTCATAGAGTGGAGTGCACCAACACCTTCCGCTAGTGGAGTGCAATCAATACATGTCCAAATCATACTGACCAAATAGGTAACTCCGGAGCAAGTGGAGTGCACCAACATCTTCTGCTGAGTTCATAGCCTTCTAGGACAATTGTCAACCTGACTATCGGGACCTGAGGGTATTAAATGCAGCATCCCTAGGAAAAAGGGATGTTAGTATAAATAAAGTGCCGAGTATGTAAGGCATGAAAGCAGTATATAAAATACATGAAAGAAACATGGAGTAAAAGCTGAACCTGTAAGTCTGAATTGCTCTATGAATCATGACATTTACAATGTCATGCATATGTGCATAAATGTCATATCATGCATAGGTATATGCGAATATAACATCATCAAGCCTCTGAGGGCATCCCATCATATCATCTCAGCCTCTATGGGCAAAATCAACGTATACTAGCTGATCAGGTGGTGGTGCGTATATAATTCCATAGCCTTTCCCCATACCCCATATACATATAATATACACGTATATAGCGCCATCTGATCATGGGTCAATGTACATGCATAAATGAATGCAATGCATAATGAAGTAATTCAATAAGATCTCTCAGAATGTCATAAGATCAACTTACGTATTTTCTAAGACCTATGAACAAATGATATAATAATAAGACACATGGGGAATCAAGAACATTGGCACCCCTAGTATTTATATGAATAGGTCATTTATGAAAGTTGCGTGTTTGCTCGTTTCGTTTGTATCATATGGATAATGCCAAAAGGAAAGAAGAGCTAGCCTTAACATACCTTGAGTCGTCAATGCAACTCAACAACAAGCTTACGAAAACTAGCGTGCCAACCCTGTAATAATGAAATACATGTACAACTTAGATGGCACTAGTATATCACGTATCTCAAACGATAACTCGATTCAAAAATAAAACGGGTAGCATTTCCCCTGCTTTTACTTCTCCCTCAAGCCTACTATAGGCGACATACAAATGCAACACAATCAGCAGCTCAAAAACAACCCAACTACAATTCGGGATCTTCAATATAACAAAAACCCCAAATATACCATAACACACCCAATCAACAAAGTATCAATTAGCCTGAAATTGCAATGACGAGCTACCAGCCTACTACCCTGCCACATGTGGAATTTAACCGTGCCCTTTATACTTCCAAACTCCATAAATCATCAGCACAATAGGCCCACACGAGTGGACTACAAAACAGTCCACTAAAAGTAAAATAAATCGAACTCACGGCTTCCGATCACCGCCCCGTGAGTTCTAACTATTAGAAAACGAATGTATCAACCTTGTTGGATATTTAAAGCTTAAATACAGAAATTAGACATTTACTTAACTATGAAGTACCTTCCAAAACTCAAACTACAAAGAAAAAGAGAGGCGATATAGCGATACTTACATCATACGAATCGTTCTAATGTTATCGCTCCTTGATTTTGTACCCGGGATGCTAATCTTCCTTACATCACTAGAAGGGAGCTTATGGGTATGTTTATGGATGTTCTCTGGTGGTGTTCAGTGGATAAATAAAGATAAATATGGCCTAAGACCTATGTATCTTAACTTTAGGAATGTCAAAGAGGTGCTACCTTGGCACCCTAGCACTGGCCCATCTTCTGAGGCTTTTTTTATCTAGATGTCGTATGAATGAACGGGTTAGTGAGTTGGAAACTAAATTCCAAATCCTTCAATTTGGTATATAATATATCCCGAAAGACCACATATAACACACGAAATATATTCCTCAAAACGCTTCAGTGACACACCTACTTGTCACCTATGTAGTTTGCGCAGTCTCGTAAAACTGCACATATCTCGCTACTTTGATATTTTATCGACAAACGGATTAATTCTTTAGAAACTAGAATTGAAGATCTTAAATTTTATATGTAGATAATACCATAATCCCAAGTATACTGCGATAAAAGCTCCGCTACATTTGACCTAATATTTAGCACATTTATGAATGTAACTTGTGATGGCCTATGCCAACTTTTGTTCCACAACTCGCTTGACTTTAAAACGTATTACACGGCTATCACACGAATAAAATAAACCATAACATAACCTCCTTATCATGTTAAGAACCCTAGTTTCACCCCAAAGTACATGTTATAACATTCCAAACTTGTCGACTTTCTACGAAACTTGTTTTTTTCAATTGGTTTAGCTTCTAATCTTCCCAACCCTCTTGGTACTTGTTAATCATGATCTTAAATATTTGTAACCTCCAAGGTAACCTGATTAACTTAATTTATGTACTCTCAAATATTATCTCATTTCTGTGCTTACATCAATTGACTTACAAATACTCTCACGTACGAAGATATGGGGTATAACATCATTCCCCCTTTGGAACATTCATCCTCCAATGTTGACTGATGTACTTATCAGTCTCATAACCCATAGCTCTTACGAATATTTTAATACTATCCTTGCTATATAGGCAATTGTTTTTTGAATAAATCCCAAGGCCAAGGCATTCCCCCCTTTATGTTTCTAAAGTAAAGACCAAGTCCAAAAGGCATGAATCAATGTTTGCAACCATTAATTCTAAGATTAAAGTATGAATAACGCTAAATAATAAACATCCAATCATAAACAAGCATTAAATTAGATACATATAAGGTTTACACACTAGTGTTCGGTCATAAACCTAGTAAGTATCTAGCTTCTCATAGTAGAAAATGAACATAACATAGAAGAAATACTAATTAAAGCCGTAATATAAAATTAAAATGATAAACTATGATGTTTTTGTCCCAAAATGATCAAGAATTACCCAAAATGTTAAACTACAATGGCTACACCTAAGAAAACTTCAAAACTTGACCTAAAACGTGATTTCCGTCTATTTATAGTGGCCAAACATTCGCTGATGAAAATGCCCTTCGGGAGGTTCTGTGGCCACACAATTCCATGTGCGGTCCGCACATTGCTTGAGTCTGCAGGTGGAGAGATTCTACTTCCGCATAATTTGATTTGCGGCTGCACTTCAGCTTTTGCGGTCGCACAAATCATGTGAGGTCTGCACTTCTGGCAAGGCTTCAGTCTTTGTCATTTTGCACACTTTATGAACTTTATGATTCTTGTCAGTGCGACCATGTTTTGTAGCTGCACAAATTGTGTGCGGTCCGTACTTCTCTTCAATCACTTTTGGGCTTCTACATAAGATCTGCGACCGCAGAGAGCATTTTGCAGTCAGCACTTTCTTCTACTGCCATAAAAATACTTCTGCGGACTGCACTTCTGGTATGCTGCGCTCCTTCTTGCCTTGTGAACCAGAACACTGATTTTTGAGTTGGATTTCTTCATTAGAGTCAAAATCTCCAATATTCCTACAATTTGCACACTTTCATGTGTGTAAAAAGTCAACAGTCTCACAAATCATTGTAGAATAGGAGAGTAATACATGAAAAATATCAAAAGAAGAATAAGATCAACTCTAACATATGACACTCCCTCAATAATAACAGTGCTAAGTAAACAAAGCCAACCCGATGTAGAACACACATTGTCATTAGACCTACCAATGGCCTCAAAATCAATTCCAGATACGCACGAAATAGGTAGAGAACCTCCAGAAAGTCCACATTAACCTATCTATAACACATTCACTAAGTTGTCAACCTCTTAACATACTGTCACTGTCTACCACCAATGAACAATCTGCCTTCGAGAACCCTCATAGTCTTTAAATCCCTAGAATACATGAATATCCACGTCCGATCCCAACTTCACTACTCAAATGAATGATACACCCCTCAAACACAATCACCTTACATGAAATATTTCCATAATTCTTCTGTGCCATATAGCAAAATCTGAAAATCAGTAGTCACCTAACAACTAGGCGATTACCGTAATAACAGTCAAGCATCTGCAAGTCAAACACAGTGCACCTTTTGAAATATGCACCATTATCAGGTGATACATACAGTGCCAGCATCCTTCTAAGTGTCTGAAACCGTCAATCCTATCAAGAACTCCTGACCTTCAATTCAAAGCTTAACTGCAACCTCGTACATGCAAACCTTAATCCAGCACGTCGCACCACATCTATCATGCCATCATAAAAAAAAATACGAGAACCCCATTATCATCCCGGAATTACAAACCGGACACATATTCTGTTAGTCAGAATCCTTCCACTTGACCCCTATCCAAGAAACAATCATAATACCCAACATATTCCTCATCGCTATCGAAAACATCCACCCCAAGCTCTGGCTGAAATCATTGGGAGCTCTTCGAAACCCATTAGCACAAAACCAAGGAATCAGAACCGATGAAATCTATTACCATGCCAACCCGAATTACTACCTAGCTAACCCCATTCTTTTAATTCTCCTCGACTTGCCTTCAAGTTAACAATTCTTGTTGCCGTTACACTACGATCCTTAACCAAAGCTTATCACAAGAGATCCTAGCATGAATCCACGTCATCCTAAAGTTTATAAGACACCATATTCCTTCTTAGAAATCCAATAATACCACAACCAAAATGCCAGCACCAAAGAGACCTTTTGTGAATCTAAAGTTGTTTCTTTAACCTATGAAGTGCTGAAATATAGAATCATTAATGATACATAAATCTTAAACTGGTTAGAATTTTTTGGAAAGTCATCCACTCTGCTGTAATCTCAAATGCACTACCAATACGAACCGAATGACTTGTGCTCAATCAGCACCCAAATACCTCATGAAGAAACCACATCTTACGAAACCGTGTGAATCACTTCTCTGTGCATACTACATCCACCATGAATAACAAACTCGAATCATTCCATGATTTCTAATATGCCCACAACGTATATCATATCATGCATCCAGCAATTTCCTCATTCGAGTCATCCTCAAAATCAACCTCTTCAAGTCATCCTCAAAATCAACCTCTTCAAGTCATGACCAATCCATAAGTATGCCTCAGACCAAAACTAACATAACACATGACCATGCAATCTGATCATCGACAACAGACTCCCCCACTTGGCTCGAAGCCACAGAACTTAATAGTTGATAACCCACAATGCCCTTACTCTGTAACTGCCATAATAAGTCACTGTAATTCAACTAAGTCCTTCATATGCTCATATAGCTCTACCAATAAAAATATCTCAAATCATCTGTTAAGCGCATATCTATCCTTGCGATAGCCGTGTGAGCTTCCCCAAGCGATACAAACTCATATTACAACACATAATCTATTGATAGGAAGGAACATCTTCTCCTAAAATCGTAAGGATCACACAACTTAGAACATCCCGCAGAAGATAACAAGACATCTCTTTATGCCCTTTTATGGCCACAACCACTATACAGCCACTAAATCCCCCACGAATCTGAACTCATCAACAAGACATAACAATCTACTTCATTCCACAAATGAACAACATGAAAGACCCCTCAACATGCCCATACCTCGAGATTGTACCACACATCAAGATAGAAATCAAGCATCCATAGTATTTTCCCATCCTAAGTAACATTCTTCTTATCACATCCCAACCATCTAAGCACACACCACAATCATTTAATACTCACCATATTGCTACTCAGCCATTCTCTGAGCCATCAATCCCACTCATAGGGACACTACCAAACATATAAGTCCAAAAGCATATGCTCACACAATATGAAACTACCGACTGGCCCAATCAATTCAACACAAAGAACACATCTCGCACCTCATTCATGAAATCACAAGTCATCGACGCTCATATCAGTAGATGGAAGGAATGCAAAGAGATACACTTCAAACTAAATCAATGCCACACGATAAGGAAAGAAAGATGTGATGTTTCCTATTTGCCGTGTAGTCTCTCGAAGATAGGTATGGACGTTATCATACCAATTCGCAAGATTCTACTAGATATGAACCTAGAGCTCTGATACCAACATATCACTACCCAAATCCACCGAGTCATGATGGTACCTAACCCGACCCACTAGGTAAGCCAAATAACAGTCAACACAGTTCTAATGAAAATAATAAGAAATCAATAAATGAAATAACTGAATTCCCATACAATAATCCAAGGAGTGGTAGTATAAGTCGTGACCATCTAAGACTGGGATTTATAAAGCTGGTATGAAAATAAATATAATATCTGTTTGAAATATACATGAATAGATTACAAATCTAAAACTAACAAGGACAAGTAGTAGCTATATCCAGAAAAGTAAGTACACTTTCATGCCAGTTCCCGTCATCCACAACATCTCAGCTCCAAGATCTACATGTAAGGTGTAGAAGTGTAATATGAGTACTACCAACCCCATGTACTCAACCAGTATCATAACTAACCTCGATGAGGCAACATATGTAAGATATATAAATGATACTCGCTAATCAGATGTGTAGTTCATAATTGCAACAAGTGTATAACTGTAATATCATCAAATCTTGAAATCACGGATTAAACCACCTTGTGCACTCAATTTCTTAACGTACTCTGCTCAGTCAGTAATAAAACATATATAATGATGATATGCAAAATACATCAGGTAATCAGCCAAGGAAATTATAAGTAAAGAAGAAATACAATAACCTAACATAAATCTATTGAAGCGTCCAATCTGATATAAATAGTAATCACAACACGACTCTAAGGCCCACATCAGAATCTCAATAATAAAACCAAACCACTAATCAGCCTTCCCAAGGCACACATTAACCAGAAACCTATCGATTTCTCCCAATCCATGTGTACACCATCAAGAAGGAACATGAGAGCGTAACCCTAGGGGGAAGGATCCATATTCACACACTGCATGGAAAACTCATGTTCTAATAATAACAACCGCACGGATAACTCACATGCCAATAAAAACAATATTCGAATACGTATGGACTACTCACGTGCTAATAATATCAACTGAATAGACAACTCACGTATTGCACGGAAAACTTACGTGATAATGTCACAATCTGTCCGATGTGGTCACAAGCTCAATATCATAATCCACCCAATGTGGTCACTTGCTCAATATCACAATCCGTCTGATGTGGTCACATGCTCAACATCACAATTTGCCCGGCATAGTCACGGGTTATCAGTCAAATCATATCACACGGAAAGCAGATATAGAAGAATATATGTACATGATCAATGGGCATCAAATTTCATACTCCGGACTATTATAAGTGACATGCTAAGGTGTATGCATGTGCAAAGTGTACTATCATAGCTCAAATAAGATAATTACATCACGAAAGTAGCAATTATCAGGTTCAATCAGGAGATCAAGCTCTATGCAGCCTCAAACATGGCTCAAATAGCTCATAACGGGGTACAAGTATAAGAAACATCACAGCATAATTCTTAGCAATAAAGTCAAGATATATCATAGCCTAGGCACTACCCCGAGCAAGAATAACTACCCCAATGCTTGCACATGGGCCCAACCCCTCACATGTGCGCCACCCGTAACATGTAGATATAACAAATACCTCAAGCGACTAGTGTCTCAACCAAGTTTAGGTAAGATACTCACCAATGCAGTCTGCGCAGTCTCGCAAAACTGCAAATATCTCTCTACTTTGATATTTTATCGACAAACGGATTAATGATTTAGAAACTAGAATTGTAGATCTTAAATTTTATATGTAGATAATACCATAATCCCAAGTATATTGCGATAAAAGCTCCGCTACATTTGACCTAATATTTAGCACATTTATGAATGTAACTTGTGATGGCCTATGCCAACTTTTGTTCCACAACTCGCTTGACTTTAAAACGTATTACACGGCTATCACACGAATAAAATAAACCATAACATAACCTTCTTATCATGCTAAGAACCCTAGTCTCACCCAAAAGTACATGTTATAACATTCCAAACTTGTCGACTTTCTAGGAAACTTGTTTTCTTCAATTGGTTTAGCTTCTAATCTTCCCAACCCTCTTGGTACTTGTTAATCATGATCTTAAATATTTGTAACCTCCAAGGTAACCTGATTAACTTAACTTATGTACTCTCAAATATTATCTCATTTTTGTGCTTACATCACTTGACTTACAAATACTCTCACGTACGAAGATATGGGGTGTAACATCATTCCCCCTTTGGAACATTCATCCTCAAATGTTGACTGATGTACTTATCAGTATCATAACCCATAGCTCTTACGAATATTTTAATACTGTCCTTGCTATATAGGTAATTGTTTTTTGAATAAATCCCAAGGCCAAGGCATTCGCCCCTTTAGGCCTCTTTCTCACACCACGACTTGTTGTCTGAATTCTTCCAATCTCGTAACTGTTGGTACCTTCTATCATGTAGCCTGTATGACTCTAACCACGGAAGTGACTATGCGAAACTTCTGGGCAATATCTAGGCCTCACCTTATGAATATATATTGAACTATGACAAGCTGTCCCTCTGGGCATCTATAGGTACACTGAAGTTCTTCGCTCGGTACTTTGTCAATCTTACGACTATTGATATAACTTGTTTTATAGCATCGGTTATATATGCTTATGGGTTTACTATAGCTAGGTAGGTAACACTATACCACAACTCTTACTTCGGTTTATTATTACCGAGGTCTGCTACCCAACTCTATGTTACTCTCTCGCTACTTATCTTATATGTATAATCTAAGTCCTTTAGTTCTTCCTCATTACTGTTCATCTTAAGAATGACAGCCTAATCTCATCTCATATTTTGCAAATTTTATCCATCCATTATTGATTTACCTTAATATTGATCCATAATCTACCACTGATAACTTAAAACCTCTTACGTAATACATTGTCACTAGGGTTCACGTTGCATCGGGGGACATTTGAAATGATTTGCATGATCCACCTAGGGACGATACTATACTTCAATAACTGTATTTCATAGCATCCTGGCGTGATTCATCTTATGGGGGTATTCTAATCACGTGTAATTAATGAAATCCTTTTTTTAAAAATCATTACTCAATTAGAGGCCTAAACGTCATCCTTTTATCATCACCATTACACCCTTATTCGACTACTAGGGAAACATCTCATCTCTTCTAATTGCTCCTAGTCTTAGACTCCTCTGAGTTCATTCAGGCGGTACCAAGCTTTTTGTTACTTACGAAAACCATCAGCTCCATTGTTTTGATGGGTTTAATCCCGAGGACTTACATATTCGAGTCACCTTCACACTCACCTTTTCATATCCTTACTCCTATCTACCTAAAACTTTATCACTCTGATACTTTACCTTGTGACTTACACCTATCTATTTATACTACTCGCAACCTTCCTTTAACTTGCTAGCACACAGATTTCCTTTCGTGCCTTCTCATTTGCCTTTAAATGTAAGCAATTACCTTTCCTGACCGTTATGCCCCTTGTTTAACGAGTACGTGGTATATCTTATTTCCCACGAATACTGGAATCTCATGAAACTCATATGATCTCAAATATCACTTTTGACTTTCCGTTCATTAGTCGCGATAGGTTCCACTTTCTTATGAAGTGCATAGAATATTATAGCGAGAATGTTGTTACAAGATCATTTCCTTTTCAAGTTACTATGCTTAGGTTGAAGCCTTCTCCCTTATTTCCTCAGATCCTCTGACTCTTGTAAAGCTTCAAGCTTATTACATCGTATACCCAAAGAAATTTTTGATGTTCTCACTCACCTATAATTATCCTTAGTTACTTACCTCCACGCCCTTGTGCTCTTACGGTTGGTTCTTAACTGAAATTTTTAATATCTCACCATCGGCACTTTCGTTTATTTCCATAACACTTATATGGTACCTTTAACTACTACAACTCCTATCTAAATATTTCTCAAGAATCACAATGTCATATCTGCGAGACTAAATTCCATATGTTGGGTTCACTATGTTTATCTTGCACAATCTGCTGATTTGTCTGTAACCTCTTGTCTAGCCATAACTAGGATCTTCCTGAATCAACTATTAACTACTCGTTAGTCCGTTCTCATATCTATATTCTACGTAATCTTTCTTGGGTTATGTCTTTTTGTCTTAACTTACCCCTCGCACTGGCTACTTATATATCAAGTGTTCATTTGCACTTATTTATCAATAATATCTAGTGCTAGAACCCTTACCGCCTGTCCCCGACGTGCTTGCATAATGTTCTGGAGTCGTAACATATTTGTAGGG
>AWOL01S0039029.1:2135-13288 GCA_000715115.1 Nicotiana otophora | reverse complement strand
TAATTAAATTCTAGGTCGTACCCTATGGGTGCACTACCCGTCCCATACCTATGGTCCATGAGGCTTTGGACCTCGATTTGGGTGGTTCTAGACTTCACTTAGGATGCTCAAAATGATAAAACTAGCGCACATTCAAAAACATGTAGGACTACACATGAATACAATTAAATGCTCAAGTTAACCTCCACACATAAACAACAAATGCATGCGGGCAATTAGGCAGTAGACAATTTCAAACGCATTAGAGCTATTAAGTCCTATAGGCATAGTTTCTATGTGATTCGGATTTCCAGCATTGGATAGGCAGCAGTGAAGCTTTAACCTAACGCACTTGCAGATTAAAGGCATTGCAAGTCCTATAGGCATGATTTCTAATTATTTGTGCAATAAGACAGTGAAATGCTATCAGAATTCCGAATTATCAGTGCTGATTTTATAAACATACTTCTTAGGCAAGTGATGACATCATATAGGCAGGATTTCTAGTAGTTAATAACTGAAATTGATTTTACAACACTTTACTCCTATAGGCATATCATCTAGGCGGGGCAGTGTAATGAAAACAATAGAAGTAGTTGATTAAAAGATTAGGGTCCTATTGTCATGATATTAAGATGGGCAGTACCCTAAAAGTAATAGAAACAATAGACCAATTGATTATTTGAAGTCCTATAAGCATGATTTCTAGGTTGACAATGCATGTGTTATACATCCCATAGACATGCTGTCTAAACGCATAGTAATAATATGGAAATCAAGTATAGAAATTACTAACAGGTTTGAGATTGTGTGCGAGTATTAGACAAAATTAGGTGAGGTGTGTGCGATTCCTATAGACATAATTTCTACTAGCGTGTAGAAGTAGAGAAAGTTAAACAAGGTAGAAAATAAAGCACGTAGACCCTATAGGCATGTTCTCGACTCCTTATGTAAAAATAAAGCTCACTCATTCCCCAGTTCCACTAACACCCCAATTATTAGTTTACAAATCATTACAAGCCTAAAATGAAGAGTACATGCTTGAATATTACAAGCTGAATGAGTACAAGCCCAATAAGCAGAGCAGGCACAAAGAGGAATAACCCAACAACTTCAAGGTCTTCAGTGATCTCATTCTTCACACAAAAAATAGTTAACCCAGGTATAGGTACACCCCAGGACATTAGAGTGTATCAGCTGCATGACTCGAACCCCAAACCCAAACCCATACCAAGTCTAAAGGGGGAATCAACTTACCCAGCAATGCCAAACTTAACCACATGAGTAACAAGTTGTTCATAAATTAATCAAACCACTCGAAGTCCACACACTTAGTTCTTAGGACTGCAATAATTGTAGTTTAAACCAGAGCAGGTAGATGAGATCACGCGAAGTTATACACATAAGATGCTAGAAGTTCAGAAGACAGGATGGAACATCACAAACCAACAGACAACCCCAAATAAAGTTTCAGGATATAATATGATCTAAGGTTAACTTAAACACAATCTTGACAAAGGAATCTTGCAGAATCACAGACAGAAACAAGTAAGATTTCTAGCATGAGGGTCTAGTGAAAATATGATACAAACAGGCTAATGAACATAGTCTGTAATAATCCAATCAACTGGGCATGAAGACTTTAACATTATCAATCATAAACGACGATTTAAATAACACCAGGACTTACAATGGGTAAGGATATGTCAAATATAGGTTAACAAGACTAGCCTGCACTAGGCTTAATGACATATCAGGGAAGAGGCCAGACATGAGATTTTCCCTAAGGTCTCAAATAGGATTGCATAAGTCAAAGCATACATTAGAACTTAAGTGACATGAAAGCAGGCCCTAGTTAATCAATACAACATCAAAACTTAGCAGGTTGGACAGGAATACCTTAACAAGGTCTGAAACACATGCATAGATTCATCACAAAGGTACATGACAAGGCAGGGAACGAGCATTAGTTCACAAGTAGCAGGGAAAGCATGCCTGGGCTAATAACATGATCAGGAGTTAATTCTTAGAAAAGTATCAAGTCACGCATGAATGACGCAAGACTTAGAACAGGTTCTGGGCATGACTCGACTCATCACAAGAGTACAGAACAAAGCAAGAAACCACACTCAGAATAGACAACAGTAATGAGCATTGGAGCACATACATTAGCAAGTAGGCTTAAGAAGGCAGAATCAAGGCAACAAATATGCAAGTTGGGCTACTAGAAGGTATAGAGCCTCAAGAAGAGTTTAAAGCATATAATGGAATATTTGTTCATAAAAATTCTCAGAGACATAGATATGCAAACCAGGAATTTAAACAAGAAGAAATAAAAAATAAAATTGCAAGAGTCGTAGCTACTTTATCAGTTGCAGACGAACAAGTAAACAAGGGGAGTAATTTTAGCAACACTTCAATGTCAATAGCGAAACGAGCAATAGAACCCAAGAATCTCAGTGCGTCAGAGTTCCCAAGGGTTTTGAACGAACCTCGGGCAGTGCTCACACTGAGAAAGGTTCGAGAATTGAATTCTGGTGGCCTTGGCTTTTAGCTAGCAAAAAGATTGAGCCTCAGAATAGTATAGGACAAGAAAAAATAAGAGAGCAATAGTAGTTTTCATTTGTGATTTTTCTCCATCTCCTTGGGGAGTTGGGGGATGGGTTTATATAGTAATGGAAATTGAACAAAACAACAAGGAAATATAATCAATCAAACACAAATAAGGAAAGAAAAGCATGCACAATCGATTTAGAACCAAATTAGGATAAAAATCAGGCGAACCCTAGTTCTGCCCAGAATCTCAGATTGGCCAAAGAATCTTGGTAAATCAGACCCATATAATCTTGCCATGAGTGTATATTGACAAAAATTATCTGAATCTTGAGGAGTGAGTCTGATTTCTCTTGATTCGGAAGATTGGTGCTTGCCAAAAATGAGGAAAGTACTATGTAATACCATAATCTTGTAAAGAACAACGAGATAATCCATAAAAGGTAAGTGAATCATGGCAGGAATCCATGAATTAATCGAATTCGAAGAAGGTTGGTGAATGGGGCTAGGGTTTCTGAAGGAGGGAGGAGGAGAGACGAGGGAAACAAGGGCGACGGTCTATAGGAGAATGGGGATAAGGGTTTGGGGTTGGGTTATTAAAAATGGTAGGGTAGTTGTGGGCCGTTGATCTTGAGAGATCAACGACCAAGATTAAAACTCGAGCGGGACGGGTTGGTTTAATGGGTCGCGATCGGGTTGGATCAAAAGGGTCATTTGATTTGGGCCAGGGATTTGGGTCTATTGGGTCCGACAATTAGCCCTTCATTGGGCTATAAAAATTAAATATACAAAATTTATGAAACAATAGTTTATAAAAGTGATTAATAAACAATAAAAATACTATTTATGCAGTAAAATGCTGGAAAATTATAGCTTAATATTATAAAAATATTAAATATTATTCTAACATAAATAATATAATAAATATAATTATGCATAGAATGTAGGTTATTCTTGCAAAAATTGTGTAAATAGGTAAAAATGCAAATGTAATCATATGCAATGAACTAAAAATATTGTAAAACATATATGTGGGTGTAAATGATAAATTTGGATGATTAAGTCATCACGAAAAAATTTAAGGTGTAATTAATGCATATTCAAGTAATTAAAATGCATGAAAATCAATTTTAAAGTTTTAAAAATTATACAAATTATAGAAAATACTTGTATAACTCTTGTAAATTAAGTAATGATGCAAAATGATATTTTGAAAGTATATATACTATTAAAAATAATATGAGGACAAAATTGGGTATCCACAGCTGCACCTCTTTACCCGAGAATGATAAAAAAGTTGTCAGGTAAAGAAAATGATGAACAATTTTGTCTGAAGTGAGTGAGGAATGATGTATTTTGAAAATCTGGGGGCTGAAACCTGGCTATTGAGTTGCCTACATATCCCTGGTGTTACGGGAATCAAGTCGTGTATAGTTCTAGATCTAACGACGAACGAAACCGATGGAGTTATTATAAGATTGGTCGTGTGTTTCAAAAGATATTTTGGATGTGATAGTGTCGTGAATACTGGATAATTTCAGGTGGTGCTATGAATGCTAATTTGAATATTACGGGTGTATGAGGCAAATATTTGAACGGTTATAGAACAAAAGGAAATCAATTATTGATCATCGGTTACGTTTGATGTAGTCAAAGGATGTGAACGTTGTTAACGGAAACCAGAGCGAAAATTGCTCCTGTTTGTAGAACGGTTACCTCCTGAGTTACTTGCAAAACTCAAAACACGATGCACGTGAATATATGGGGTTACTGCATAAACTTAAACATGATGCAGATTCCCTTCAGACCATGAGAGTTGTCTTTCGGACGACGATGATGACGTCCTTAGACCATGACGTCCTGGGCCATGAAGCGTATGATAAGGGATTTGCAGGCCATGGAATGGTGTCCTCGGGCCATGATTATAGTGCCTCCGGATTATGACGCCTTTGAATAATGATATGCAATTTCGAGAGATCCTCAGGCCATGGCATGATCTCTTCGGGCTACGGGGATGATGCCCTCAGACTATGACGCCTTCGGATAATGTGTCGATGTTTTAGCCCATGAGATGCAAAGATGCGGCGATATCGATCGTTTGATAGAGGAAACAGATAATGCTTAGTCATATGCGAGAACAATATAAGACAAGGTTGAGGGCAGTGCTTAGCACGATGCAAAGAGCGGAGACAATGTTTAGTCTCATGGAAGGAAAGGCAATTCCTAGCCTTATGCGACAATGGAGGCAATGCTTAGCCTCGTGCTAGGAATGGAGACAATGCTTAGTCTCATGCAAGGAAAGGCAGTGCTTAGCCTTATGCAATAACGGAGGAAATGCTTAGCCTCGTGCAAGGAATGGANATTGGTCGTGTGTTTCAAAAGATCTTTTGGATGTGATAGTGTCGTGAATACCGGATAATTTCAGGTGGCGCTATGAATGCAAATTTGAACGTTATGGGTGTATGAGGCAAATATTTGAACGGTTATAGAACAAAAGGAAATCAATTATTGATCATCGGTTACGTTTGATGTAGTCAAAGGATGTGAACGTTGTTAACGGAAACCAGAGCGAAAATTGCTCCTGTTTGTAGAACGGTTACCTCCTGAGTTACTTGCAAAACTCAAAACACGATGCACGTGAATATATGGGGTTACTGCATAAACTTAAACATGATGCAGATTCCCTTCAGACCATGAGAGTTGTCTTTCGGACGACGATGATGACGTCCTTAGACCATGACGTCCTGGGCCATGAAGCGTATGATAAGGGATTTGCAGGCCATGGAATGGTGTCCTCGGGCCATGATTATAGTGCCTCCGGATTATGACGCCTTTGAATAATGATATGCAATTTCGAGAGATCCTCAGGCCATGGCATGATCTCTTCGGGCTACGGGGATGATGCCCTCAGACTATGACGCCTTCGGATAATGTGTCGATGTTTTAGCCCATGAGATGCAAAGATGCGGCGATATCGATCGTTTGATAGAGGAAACAGATAATGCTTAGTCATATGCGAGAACAATATAAGACAAGGTTGAGGGCAGTGCTTAGCACGATGCAAAGAGCGGAGACAATGTTTAGTCTCATGGAAGGAAAGGCAATTCCTAGCCTTATGCGACAATGGAGGCAATGCTTAGCCTCGTGCTAGGAATGGAGACAATGCTTAGTCTCATGCAAGGAAAGGCAGTGCTTAGCCTTATGCAATAATGGAGGAAATGCTTAGCCTCGTGCAAGGAATGGAGATAGTGCTTAGTCTCGTGCAAGAAAAGGCAATGCTTAGCCTTATGCAATGTGAAGACAATGCTTAGTCTCATGCAACAAAAGGCAACAATTAGCCTTATGCAATAATGGAGGCAATGCTTAGCCTCATGCGAGAAATGGAGATAGTGTTTAGTCTCATGCAAAGAAAGGCAGTGCTTAGCCTTATGCAATGTGGAGGCAGTGCTTAGCCTCATGCAATGAAAGGCAACGCTTAGCCTTATGCAATGAGTAGAGACAATGTTTAGTCTCATGCAAAAGAAGGCAGTGCTTAGCCTTATGTAATGATGAGGGCAGTGCTTAGCCCTATGCAAGAAAAGCAATGACTAAATGCGAGAGAATAAAGCATTTCTTAGCTTGATGTGTTTGCGTTTGATGACCTTTGTCGGTGTGAAGATAGTGATCTTGCCGTGTGTATGTATTTGTGGACGTTCCTGTTATGTTCATTGTGTCTGCATCCAAAGAAAAATCGTGAGTTTTGTAGGAAAAAGGTTGGTTCGTTCTCTTGATTCCTTGCTTCGCCTTTGCTTTCGTCTGAAGTCCCTGCTTGAGTCACCCCGAGTAATGTCTAACTGCTATAAAAACAAAAAATTTGAAAAACATGCGTTTGATAAATTATTTATGAAAATGTAGTTGTTTGAAATATGTGATAATGCACGAGAGCAAATAATTTGTTGAATTAATGACTGTGACATGCTTTTGAGACATTGCAACCTCCTTGACTCGGAATTTTGAGGATCCTCTTCAAATTTCTGCCCCAATTTATGTGCATACTTCCTGCGATACATTCCTTGTTAATTCAAAACATGATGAGGTCGGGAAAACTCGAGATCCTACCCCAGTTTCTAACCATAGGGGGAATGAAGATTTTATTATGATGTGACCGAACCCACAGGGCTGCCTACGTATCCCCTCTTAAACGGGAATCAGGTCAAGTGTAGTTCAGTTACATCAAAGAGAAAATGCGTACATAATCTTAAACATAGTATCTCTTGACTACGTCCGAATTGATAGGTTTTGGCCAAATCTTTCCATCTATTTATGCAAGTATAAGTGACCCTCATGTTAATACTCGGTGAACCATGTAAGGGCCTTGGGAGTTAGTGTGAGAATTTCCCCTCTGCTTCATCCTAATATGGGAAGATCTGTTTCAACACCAATTGCCCTAGTGTGAATTGCCTTGACCTGACATTTGTATTGAAAGCCCTTGCCATTCTGTTCTGGTGGAGTTGACCGTGACATACTGCGTTCATTCTTTTTCCAACAATGAGAGCTAGTTGTTCATACCGGCTCTGTACCCACTCTGCGTCGCTGAGCTCGACTTCCTGTATGATTCTTAAGGAAGGGATTTCTACTTCGGCGGGAATACCGACTTCAGTACCGTAAATCAGTAGATAGGGGGTTTCCCCAGTGGATGTACGAACTGTGGTGCGATACCCGAGAAAAGCAAACAGTAGCTTCTCGTGCCATTATTTGTAATTGTCTACCATTTCCTCAATATCTTTTTGAGGTTCTTGTTGGCGTCTTCTACGACTCCATTCATTTGTGGCTTGTATTCTTTAGAGTTCCGATGCTTGATCTTGAATGTTTCACACATAGATTTCATCATGTCACTGTTGTGATTGGCGGCATTGTCAGTAATGATTGACTTAGGTACTCCAAATGAACAAACAATGCGGTACCGAATAAAATCTGCTACGAACTTCTTAGTTGCAGCCTTATAGGATGCATCTTCAACCCATTTTGTGAAGTAGTCTATAGCCACCAGAATGAACCTATATCCATTTGAAGCAGCAAGTTCAATTGGTCCGATAACATCCATACCCCAAGAAGAGAAGGGCCAGGGAGAACTTGTTGCATTGAGTTTGTTGGGAAGCACTCGTATCATGTCACCATGTATATGGCATTGGTGACACTTTTGAACATATTTGATGCAGTCTGTTTCCATAGTCATCCAGAAATATCCTGCTATTTATATCTTCTTGGCCAGAACGAAACCATTCATGTGGGGTCCTCAAGTTTTGTCATGTATTTCCTCGAGCAATCTTGACGCCTCATTCGCATCGACGCATCGCAACAATCCCAAATCAGGCGTCCTTCTATACATAATTCCTCCACTTCGAAAGAAATAGTTGGCCAATCTTCGAAGTGTGTGCTTCTGAGTGTGTGTAGCGTGCTCTGGATCTTCTCCCTTTTCTAAGTATTTTATAGTGTCGTGGAACCACATATTTCCGTCAATTTCTTCTTCAACGTACGCACAATAAGCTGGCTGCTTATGAAATCCTATTGGCATAGGATCGATGAAATTATTGTCTAGGTGTTGTATCATGGAAGATAAAGTGGCTAATGCATCTGCAAACTCATTCCGAATCTTTGGAACATGCTTGAACTCTATCTTTGTGAATCTCTTGATCAGCTCTTGTACGCAGTGCAAGTATGGCAATATTTTGGTGTTCTTCGTAGCCCATTCTCCTAGAACCTGGTGCACCAATAGATCGGAATCTCCGATTACCAACAACTCCTGAACGTTCATATCAATGGCCAACCTTAGTCCCAGGATGCAGGCCTCATATTCCGCCATATTGTTGGTGCACAAAAACTTGAGTTTTGCGGATACTGGATAGTGTTGACCGGTTTATGATACTAAGACAACTCCGATACCCTCTCCTTTGAAGTTTGCTGCTCTATCGAAGAACATCCTCCAACCATTGTATGCCTCCGTAATATCTTCTCCTACAAATGATACCTCCTCATCGGGAAAATACGTTTTCAATAGTTTGTATTCTCAGTCCATGGGATTTTCTGCTAAGTGATCTGCCAATGCTTGCCCTTTGACGGCCTTCTGAGTTACATAGATGATGTCGAACTCACTCAGTAATATCTGCCACTTTGCTAACTTACCCGTAGGCATGGGTTTTTGAAAGATGTATTTTAGCGGATCAATCGTTGATATGAGATATGTAGTGTACGCACAGAAATAATGTCTCAACTTCTGGGCTGTCCATGTCAAAGTACAACAGATGCGTTCCAATAAAGAATACCAAGCTTCGTACGGTGTGAACTTATTTCTCAGGTAATATATCGCCTTCTCCTTCCTCCCAGTTTCATCATGTTGTCCTAGAACACAACCAAAGGCCCCATCCAACACAGACAGATAAAGCAGCAAGGGTTTCCCTAGTTCTGGCTGGACCTACACGGGCGGTATGGATAAATACTTTTTGATTTTGTCGAAGGCATTCTGGCATTCTTCAGTCCAGCTTGTTGCAGCATCTTTCCTCAGCATTATGAATATTGGCGCACATATCACTGTTGATTGTGCTATAAAATTGCTGATATAATTGAGGCGCCCTAGAAAACTCATCACATCTTTTTATTCTTTGGCGGTGGCAAGTCCTGGATAGCTTTGATTTTTGACGGGTCTAACTCGATACCTCGACGACTCACGATAAAGCCTAACAACTTTCCAGCAAGGACTCCATAGGCACATTTTGCAGGGTTCAACTTCAAGTTGTATTTTCGAAGCAGATCAAAAAATTTCTTCAGGTCTTCTATGTGATTCGAACTACTTTTAGATTTGATGATAACATCATCCATGTACACCTCTATTTCCTTGTGTATCATGTCGTGGAAGATAGTAGTTATGGCCCTCATGTAGGTGGCCCCAACATTATTCAAACCGAACAACATCATTTTATAGCAATATATTCCCCATAGTGTGATAAAGGCAGTCTTTTCGGCATCCTCCTCATCTATCCAAATCTAGTGGTATCTTGTGAAGCAATCCACAGAGGATAGGATTTCATGCTCGGCGCAGTTGTCAATCAGTATGTGTATGTTAGGCAGCGGGAAATCATCCTTAGGACTTGCTCTGTTCAGATCTCGGTAATCGACACATACTCTAACCTTCCTATCCTTCTTTGGAACTGGCACAATGTTGGCTAACCACGTTGGGTATTCGACCACTTGGAGAACCTTGGCTTTTATTTGCATGGTGACCTCCTCTTTTATCTTCAAACTCATATCTGGCATGCACTTTCTGAGCTTCTGCTTTACCGGTGGAAACATGGGATTGATGGGTAGCTTGTGAGCTACTATGGATGTGCTTAAGTCATATCATTGTAGGATCATGCAAAGATATCCTCATACTCCTTTAGGAACCTGATATACCCTTCTTTCTTTGACGGTGATAGATGAGTGCTTATACGAGTTTCTTTGACTGTTTCAGAATCCCCTAAGTTAACGGCCTCAGTTTCTTCCAGATTAGACTTTGGTTTGTTTTCAAAATTCTCTACTTCTTTGACAATTTCCTCAGGTATTATATCATCTTCCAGATCTTCCGAATCACTATCCTTATGTTGCGTTGTCTCATTACATGTCACACTTGTAGGTTCATGGGGATATGTAATAATTATGCTAAAAAGAATGTAGAAAGATAATAATAAATATGGAAAGCAGTAATGCATTAAAACTTTAAATGTCAACAAATACGAATCGATGTCTCGAGTAATTATTTCAAAGAAAAATACTGAAAATGTATTAAATGCTCAAAACCATTTGAAAATAATTCATGCTAATTTGCCAGGCTACCTAGGAACTCGGCGAGCCCAGGACGGTGCAGCGGTCCAGGTTTTGAGAGCAGCTCCCTCTTCCATTGTCTGAATAGTAAGGTCCTCCTCCTCCTCCTCAACAATTGCACTGTAACCCATATCTTCTTCATCTAGAAACAACTTCCTCATGCCAGCCAAAACCTTATCTTCCTCAGATCCCCACATCATGTCAGCCTGATGGAATGTCTGGTGCAAAGGTGGTACGGGTTGTTCCAACGGATAATAAGGGGCATGCCACGGCGGTGTCCAATCCTGATATTCTTTCCATGTATATTCATATCCGAGTCCAAAGGTCATGCCATGATACTGTGGTTGTATGGGTTTGGTGATCCCATGAAGCTTTTTACCAAGACCCTTGCTTGGTTCATATCCTGTCCACAACAATATACTTTCTATCTTCTTGCTCCATCATCGGTCCTTTTCAATTGCGTCCACTCGTTCAATATGGTGATATGTTTCTCTGCCCAACTTCCTCCTGTTCTCGATGACTGGAGCGGTCTGATTGGTGTAGATGGGGTTGCTTCCATCTCCATGAATGATCACCTCCTGATGATTCCACTCAAACTTTACAGCCTGATGCAGAGTTGAAGCCACTGGCCCAACTGCATGTATCCATGGCCGTCCCAACAATAGATTATAAGTAGCAGATATATCTAGCACTTGGAACTTCACATCAAACCAAGTTGGACCCATCTGTAGATCAAGGTTGATTTCTCCGATAGTGGCTCTTTGAGATCCATCGAACGCGTTCAT
>AWOL01S0039017.1:54507-165463 GCA_000715115.1 Nicotiana otophora | reverse complement strand
AGGGGGTGGGGTGCTGGTAGGCGGGGATAGGGAATAGGGTCGGGAAAGTTGAAAATATAATTTGGAAAATATTTTCCCTTCTCTTGATAGGAAAAATATTTTCCTCCAATTTGGAGAAAATGAGTTGATGAGAGAAATATTTTCTAAAATATTTAAGCCAACCAAACATGGAGAAATTGGAAAATATTTTCCTTCGTACCAAACACACCCTTAAGCAAAATAACTTTTTGGAAATTCTTTAGAAGGGAATTGTCCTTTTGTCCTATGACTCTAATCTACTAGTAGGTAGGTTTATAGCCTGTTTGGCCAAGTTTCTTTCTTGGCCAAAAGTAATTTGTTTTGTCAAAAGTGCTTTTGTTTTATCAAAGTTAAGGTGTTTGGCCAAACTTTTTGAAAAAAAGTGCTTTTGAGTAGAAATAGTAGCAGTTTTTGAGAAGCAAAAAAAAACAATTATTCCGAGAAGCACTTTTGAGAAAAATACACTAAGAAGCACCTTTTAAAAGCTTGGTTAAATACTAATTGCTGCTCAAAAGTGATTTTCATATTAATTAGCCAAACACAAACCGATTCTCACCTAAAGTACTCTTTTGAAACCACTTTTGAAAAAAATACTTCTCAAAATAAGCAGATTTTAGAAGCTTTGCGCTAATTGGTGAGAAGCTAAGTTTAATTGGGAAAAAGGTCCAAATAAAATTATTCAATTTTACTTTTGGTCATTCATATACTTGATGATAGTAAATCATCTTTTGTATTTGCTTACCATTAATGGAGCTCCAACATGAACTTCTAGGTAAAGAAAAGTTCAAATTTACGCTTCTACTTGGAGTTACCTTGTCAATACCGAACTGCAATCTCAATCCATAATCTCGAATGTATCCAAATAACAGGCCTCCATCATGCCAATTCAACTCGAATGTATCCAAATACAATCAATTATGGCGGCTGTCAAGCCTCGCACGTCCTGCCGCAAATCACATGCATAATCTAATCACGCTGGAGGAACTGATCACTGCCACCATCATGCCAATTCAACCATGGCTAACCGATCTGACTTCCTCTAACTTATCCTTAACTTGCCTTAGAAATAATAATAATAACTCAAGTCAATATATAACAAACTCAATCCGCATTCATCCTGAGTGGCCTTGAATCACGAGACCATGTTGTCTCAAATCCCACGAACCATCTCATACCCCCCTTGTGCGCTTATTCGCATCTTCAACTGGTACACCCATTATGATAATTCCTCTATGAGTCCAAAGTTATTTTCTCTCATTCCTCCAATACTACACCGCAGACCGAAGATAACATAGAACACTCCAAGTCCCTTTTCATAATCTGCAAAAGCTCGATACTCAATCATACTACAGGCTCAGAATCCTTAGGCACCGCATTGTGATTTTTTTTTGAACCCAGTAGAATCATTGCTGCGAGTCACCCACTCCGACCTGGTCCTGNTAGATTCATTGATGCGAGTCACCCACTCCGACCTGGTCCTGAATATAATCAACTCCAAGGCTCTGCTAGCACATGAACACTCTCTTAATAAGCACCCGACTGAATCGCTTTCCTTGTACATCACATCTACTCGAAATATAAACTCTGAGTCTTCCCAAAGCCTGAACATGAATCGATAAGGCCAATTATAACACACATTCCTCAAATTCTTAGCCCAAATCACCACTGATGAGCCTCTTCCTTAGTCATAATATCCCACCAATATGCTGATAACCAGAAATCTCACAATTAGCTGACCATGCAATCCAACCATAGGCGATGGAACTTTCCCACTTAGCTTGAAGCTACCATTGCATAACTCTAGAACCCACCAAGATTCTTTCTTCATTGTTGAACTGATCTTTCACAACCAACTCGCCAAATTTCTCGAAATCCTTCCATTTGAACTTTTATGAACACTCTGAATCACTAAACACATTCACATATTCAACCTCTTGCCGGATAACTAGTAGAATTCTTTTGTGACATCTCCATCAATACCACGCAACCGCTAACCGGCTCACAGGAGATAACTCACCTGTGAAACTTTCATGCCGACATCATCCAATGTCGCTGCACTAGGTACAATAACAACGAAATCAGTAACCCATCCTGAACCCGTGCTCATTCACCAGCTGTACATGTCCATTCACTCCTTATGGACATCAACTAAAGGTGAGACAATACATTCCAATCCAAAGTCATGTTGTATCCTTCTTCATATCAAGCAACTCCCTCCTGTCACACCCAATCTTCCTCAATATAGCAGCCAATATTTCAAATTAAGTCCGTAGACCTAGTCACGGTCCACCATGAATCCCAAATCACTTTAAACTTTCTCAAGGCGTGTAGTCATCCTACCACAGAACCCACATGCTGCTCTGCCACTCTCCCACTTTGGTCAAACTCACTCCTTTAAGTAACTACCCGACTCATGTTTCTCACGCTTGGCCTTCTATAAGTTTACCCACCGCAGGGCACCTCCCGCATGCCCTTCCTCATCCTTCGCTGCCCAGTTGTTGCCTTAAATCAAAATCTACCCCTGTAGCACTTGAACTGATAGATTGCTACCAACTTTAAACCTTTCTGAAAATCATCTTTCTCGAGCCATCAATACCAGGAATGCCGATTCGATCCTAAACCCTGCACATTGCGACCTCTGACAGCCGCTTTCTCGGTACCATTTATAATACTCTGCCCCAAGGAATTGAAGGAAACCATAACACCGGCGAACTCAACACATTATAACCAATCAAGGACGATGACGCCACATCACAGGCGAAGATTCCGCCACACTCAAAAATATCGAGTCCCGCTACTCCATCAACCCAAGTCTAAACATTCTTAGTTCAATTTCCTTTCCTTCATCGGAAGTAAAATACCGAATATGAATCATGCACTGAGTAAACCTCCTTTCAAGTTATTCACTGCCCCGAGACATAGGCAAGCATCCTACCTTCACATCAATACTGTGCGATAATAAATCATGAGCATCATAGCAACCTGTGCATAGCCTCAAAGCTCTCAGAAGTACAACTACTGGGCTGAAATGATAGAATATCCTTCCACAAGGCGACGACAATAGCCCAATCAACTACGCATGAAGAAACATCCTGCACCACATCTGTAGTACCATTACAATTCCTTAATACCCGATTTATAACCAGCGTTTCACGTCGCATAAGATTGAATGAGAAAGAGATGAAAGCATAAGTCTCAAAGGAATCAAATCGCACGATGAGGAATCAAGAAAGGAAGTGCTCCTAACAGCCCTGTAGCCTCTCGAAGATAAGTACAGACGTCTCCGTATCGATCCGGAAGTCTCTCCTAGACTCGGTCATGACTCGTGAGACCTAAGTGAACCTAGCGCTCTGATACCATGTTGTCACGACCCAAAATCCATTAAAGGTCGTGATGGCGCCGGACACCACTGTCAGGCAAGCCAACACTAAATAGTTAATTAAATTCTCACTTTAATATTTTTTGAAATCGTAAATTTACTTCAATTTATCTAGTAAAAGATGAATTTACAGAATAAATAACAATGTTTTCCAATTCCAATAGTGAACATCCCATAATCATCCCAGAACCCGGTGTCATAAGTGCATGAGCCTTTTCTAGAAATTTAAAATAAAATACAATAACTGTCCGGAATACAACTTGGACAGGAAAGAAAATACAATACTCTGAGGGAGACTCTGCTGGCTGTGGTGCGTCGTATAAAATGCAGCTCACCTAAGTCCCCGCCATAATCGTGCCTCTGCGCCCACAAGGCTGCTAAACATATGTGTACCTGCACAACAATGTGCAACAAGTGTAGTATGAGTACGTAAATCAACGCGTACCCAGTAAGTATCCTGCCTAACACCGAAGAAGTAGTGACGAAAGGTCGACTTCGACACTTACTATGTGCTATAAATGGGATGTCAATGATATAATTAAGTATGGATTATATGAACGGTTGCAAGCTCAATATATTGAAGTAAGTAAGCAGTTCCTTCATAATTAAGAAATCTCCAAATTTATCTCCCATTATTTAACAGTTTAACTCAGGCCGAGGAGGCAATATCATTATTTATAAATTTCAAGGCAAGCAATACAAGCATGCGCAAATTATATCGAGGTCGTACGACCCGATCCAAAAAATATTTAAACTGTACACTGCCAGAGGGTCGAATGGCGTGAAGCATAGATGCAACTATTTAATCTGCCGAGGCGTTCGGCCCGTTCCACAAAGATAAACACATTCAAATAGTCAATCAAGACTTCATCAAGGGGGAATTATCCAAGGAAATGGAAATTTCTCTTTTAACACTCAAGAAACGATGTTTAGCTTTTTAGAAAGTTTATTTACCATGTTCGATATGATTTAAGACATTTTAAATTGACAACAAGGTTGCGAATATTACAAGTAGAGCATGCTTTTGGGTTCTAGACTACCCGGACTTAAGTATAATAGTACATACGCACGGACTCTCGTCACCTCATGCGTACGTAGCCCCACAAATAGGAGCACATATTGATTTATTTCACCTATGGTGTAAATTTCCTCTTACAAGGTTAGAAAGGAGACTTACCTCACTCTAAAGTTCCATAACCGGCTTGTGAGCCATTCAAACAACTTGAATCGATACACAACGCTCCAAAACTAGCCAATGATTATGCAAACCCATTAATATATACCCAAATACTCGATATAATCCAATTTATAACAATTTCTAACCCCGATCGAAAAGTCGATAAAAATCACCATCGGGCCCACGTGCCCGAATTCCAAAAATTTTCGAATATAAACTTTACCCATAACCTCACGAACTCAAATATATAGTTTATTCTTAATTCCATGCCCAATGTATACTAATTTCCATGTTTAAATTCTTATACAAACCATGTATTTAACTTATAATAAGTGGGAATCACTTACCTTGGAATTGATGACGAAGAGTGAGCTCCGAACTCGCTCCAAGACCGGTTCTCATAGAGAAAATTAAGTGAAAATGGCCAAAAAACCGTTTTAAAACATCTCACTGCCTAGTCCGACTCCTTCTTCGCAAACGCGGCAACCCCTTCGCGTTTGCGAAGCTCAGCCAACCCAGGCCCAAAAAACCTCCTTCACGTTCGCGTTCCTCACGATGTGTTCGCGAATCTTTCCGCCCTCACTGCTTCCCATTTGCATACCCAGCCTCACGTTCACGCAGGCCAAACATCCTCAGGCCTAATCATCATTTTCTTCTACGCGTTCGCGACTCCTCACTCGCGTTCGCGTAGGTTCCTCAAGTTCTTCACCGCGTTCGCATCTTAACCTTCGCGTTCGCGAAGGCCAATCTCAACAGCCCCACAATTTTCCTTTTCGCGAACGCGGGACTTCCTTCGCGTTCGCGAAGAAGGATACCAGACACGAGCAACATCAGTTCCCAAGCAGCTCCAAATGATTCGAACCTACCTCGAAACACACCCGAGGCCCCTAGGATCCCGTCCAATCATACCAACTAGTCCCATAACATAACACAAACTTGCTCGAGAACTCAAATCACATCAAACAACATCGAAATCATGAATCGCACCAAATTCAAACTTAATGAACTTTGAAACTTCAACTTCTACAATCGATGCCGAAACCTATCAAATCACATCCGATTGACCTCATATTTTGCACACAAGTCACATTTGACAGTACGGACCTGTTCCAACTTCCGGAATCAGATTTCGACCCCGATATCAAAAAGTCCACTTCCGGTCAAACTTATCAAAAACCTTCAAATTTCTAGCTTTAGCCAAATGACTCCAAAATGACTTACGGACCTCCGAATCCACTTCCGGATGCGCTCCCAATACCATAATCACCATACGGAGCTATTCCTAGACTCGGAATACCAAACGGACATTGATAACATTGAAATGCACTTCAACCCAAATTTATAAAATTCTTCCAAAATGTCAACTTCCACAATAGGCGCCGAAATGCTCCCGGGTCATCCAAAACCCGATCCGGACATACACCCAAGTCCGAATTCATCATACGAACCTGTTGGAACCTTCAAATCCCAATTCCGAGATTGTTTACTCAAAAATCCAACCTTAGTCAATTCTTCCAACTTAAAGCTTCCGAAATAAGAATTTTCTTTTCAAATCAACTCCGAACTTCCGAAATTTCAATTCCGACCATGAGTACCAGTCATAATACTTGAAGTGAAATTGCTCATGGCCTCAAATTGTTGAACGACGCACTAGAGCTCAAAATGACCAGTCGGGTCGTTACATTCTCTCCCACTTAAACATACGTTCGTCCTCGAACGTGCTAAGAACTGCTATGGGGTTGTCCGTAATCACTGTTTAATACCTCATGCACTTACCCGTGCTGCCACAACTTAGTTGAGCAAACTAGCTCGAGCCAATCTAAAGATTCTCCCTTTTTACTTAGCCAAATAAGCCTTAGAGTCTAATTCCAACATCCGAAATTCTCTGCCAGGCATGTTCCCATCATACGAACACCGTGTCAATCACTACACGATGCACCGATACATAATTGCATACCTTTGCTGAATTCACACTATGCACTGCATAGCTCACGTGACCATAATATCATCCTCTGATAACAATAGCCGAAATTCCACGAATCTGATGCTCACCATGCACCTCATGACATATATAAGTCTTGTTCCAACTCTTGCAATACCTCCACGACGGAAGATATGTGTAGAAATTCATAACCAACTACAGAGTCAACAAATCATTGAATCTCTCCCTTTGACTAGAATAATAACCCTATTATAAACCAAATAATGGTATTTGCTCTTTAATATACTTCATATAATCCGATCGCATTGATCCCAGATCCAAAAATCTCGTCTCATCCCAGTACAGGCTGCTCGTACAATAAGCGACCTCAGACACGATCAAAAGTCTCATGTGATGCCACAATGTGCCAACAAGCTACCAACTCGAACGTGATACATAAGGAAAAATGAACTCTGGAAAGGATTACTCAACACACGTAACTAATTAGACAACCGAAAAGGTGTCATGAACCTTTCCTCAGAAAATGGGACACAAAACACGCAAAATAGAATATAGGGTACTGTACTCAACATCACATTGTTGTGGCATGCAACCCGATCCAAACAACATACCCGTGGTGGCGTACCACCCGATCCATACAAAAATAATCTATAATGAAATACTTACCGAGCTAGAATGCTCATTACTACAAAATATCCGAATATCGGACACAAGCACGCTAAGTGCATAATACCATCCTTGGGAGGACCAACAGTGCCATACGCTACAAAACTCATGCACAACTAAGGTGCGACATATGATCTGAATCTCGAGAGCCATCCTACTCACATAACATCATTGCTACGCGAATCTCAGCACGTGTGAAATTTATCAAGCCGTTTCACAACTCACACTGCACAATATAGCATTACATGAAAAAGCCGACGACGAAATGACATCTAACGTCCGAATACTCCTCCATAAGGAGTACTATGCTGAAATGAACACACCCAACTTGATACGGAGCCCATATTCATATTTAAATTCTTTCATGGACCTCAAGTCGATTCTGATCGCACCGTACTAGGTTAATAACCTTTCAAAGGTCCATAATAACCCCTTTTTCCCATAACACATAAGAACAACCATTATAACCGGAACAAACTTCCACAGTCCACAACTAAGTGAACCGAACGCCCTCCAGGCATAAATTCTGGAATCAGCGATATTACCACCATCTTCATACTTGGTTTTAGTCTTCACTCAATCAAGTGACTACATGCCACTCTTACACAATCTTTTCGTGGGACACGCTCCCACGACCTTCCGCACCAGGTAACAAGTCTGCACATCCATACCACCGGTCACACTAAAGCTGTAAAGCATATCAAGAATCCACAATCAGTACGCAAAGCCTCTTACACTGGACACTGATCTCAGGTATTGTTTGCTCATCCGAGCTCGTGACACCCTTGTCAATATCAAACTGCAACCTCAATCCCTAATCTTTCAAATTTCATGCCGCTCATCGCACCTATCTTACCAATACGTGAGGGCTCAAACCACTAATAGGATACGTACTTCACTTTGTAGAAACCTTTCACTTTACTCGTTTCAGGAGAATCATTGCAACACATGACTGAATTCTCATAACCGTAGAACACACAAATCCTCAAGTAATGGTCTAAACCACCATAACCCTTCCGAGATCTGCCTACATATAACATGCCATAATACTCGAATGCATCCAAATACAATCAATTACGGTAGCCGTCAAGCCTCGCACGTCCCGCCACAAATCACATGCATAATCTAATCACGCTGGAGGAGCTGATCACTGCCACCATTATGCCAATTCAACCATGGCTAACCGATTCGACTTCTTCTAACTTATCCTTAACTTGCCTTAGAAATAATAATAACTCCGGTCAACATATAATGAACTCAATCCGCATTCATTCTGAGTGGACTTGAATCACGAGACTATGCTGTCTCAAATCCCACGAACTATCTTATACCCCCCGTGTGCGCATATTCACATCTTCAACTGGTACACCCATTCTGATAATTCCTCTATGAGTCCGAAGTTATTTTCTCTCATTCCTCCAATATTACACCGCAGACCGAAGGTAACATAGAACACTCCAAACCCCTTTTCATAATCTGCAAAAGCTCGATACTCAACCATACTACTGGTTCAAAATCCTTAGGCACCACACTCTGAATTGTTTTTTTGAACCCACCAGAATCATTACTGCGAGTCACCCACTCCGACCTGGTCCCGAATACAATCAACTCTAAGGCTCTGCAAGCACATGAACACTCTCTCAATAAGCACCCGACTAAATCGCTTTCCCTCTACATCACATCTACTCGAAATATAAACTCTGAGTTTTCCCAAAGCCTGAACATGAATCGATAAGGCCAATTATAGCACACATTCCTCAAATTCTTTGCCCAAATCACCACTGATGAACCTTTTCTTAGACATAATATCTCACCAATATGCCGATAACCAGAAATCTCAAAATTAGCCGACCATGCAATCCAACCGTAGGTGGTGGAACTCTCCCACTTAGCTTGAAGCTACCATTGCATAACTCTAGAACCCGCCAAGATTCTTTCTTCATCTTTGAACTGATCATGCACATCCAACTCGCCAAATTCCTCGAAATCCTTCCATTTAACCTTTCATGAACACTCTGAATCACTAACCATATTCTTGCTGGATAACTAGTAGAATTCTTTTGTGACAGCTCCATCAACACTACGCAACCGCTAACCGACTCACAGGAGATAACCCACCTGTGAAACTTTCATGCCGACATCATCCAATGTCGCTGCACTAGGTACAATAACAACAAAATCAGTAACCCATCCTGAGCCTGTGCTCATTCACCAGCTATACAGGTCCGTTCACTCTTTATGGACATCAATTAAAGGTGCGACAAATACATTCCAATCCAAAGTCATGTTGTATCCTTCTTTATATCAAGCAACTCCCTCCTGTCACACCTAATCTTCCTCAATATAGCAGCCAATATTCCAAATTAAGTCCGTAGACCTGGTCACGGTCCACTATGAATCCCAAATCACTTTAAACTTTCTCAAGGCGTGTAGTCATCCTACCACAGAACCCACATGCTACTCTGCCACTCTCCCACTTTGGTCAAACAAACTCCTTTAAGTAACTACCCGACTCCTGTTTCTCACACTTGGCCTTCTATAAGTTTACCCATCGCAAAGCACCTCCCACATGCCCTTACTCATCCTTCGCTGCCATGTTATTGCCTTAAATCAAAATCTACCTTTGTATCACTTGAACCGATAGATTGCCACAAACTTTAAACCTTTCCCGAAATCATCTTTCTCGAGCCATCAATACCAGGAATGCCGATTCGATCCTAAACCCCTGCACACTGCGACCTCTGACAGCCGCTTTCTCGGTACCATTTATAATACTCTTCCCCAAGGAGAATTGAAGAAAACCATAACACCGACGAACTTAGCACATTATAACCAATCAAGGACGATGACGCCACATCACAGGCGAAGATTCCGCCACGCTCGAAAATATTGAGTCCCGCTACTCCATCAACCCAAGTCTGAACATTCTTAGTTCGATTGCCTTTCCTTCGTCGGAAGTAAAATACTGAATCTGAATCATGCACTGAGTAAACCTCCTTTCAAGTCATTCACTGCCCCGAGACATAGGCAAGCATCCTACCTTCATATAAATACTGTGCGATAACAACTCATGAGCATCATAGCAACATGTCCATAGCCTTAAATCTCTCAGAAGTATAGCTACTGGGCTGAAATGATAGAATATCCCTTCAAAAGGTGATGACAATAGCCCAATCAGCTACGCAGGGAGAAACATCTCACACCACATATGTAGTACCATTATAATTCCTCAATACCCGATTTATAACCGGCGCTTCACGTCGCATAAGATTGAATGAGAAAGAGATGAAAGCATAAGCCTCAAAGGAATCAAATCGCACGATGAGGAATCAAGAAGGGAAGTGCTCCTAACAACCTTGTAGCCTCTCGAAGATAAGTACAGACGTCTCTGTACCGATCCGCAAGACTTTACTAGACTCGCGGATGACTCGTGAGACCTAGGTGAACCTAGCGCTCTAATACCATGTTGTCACGACCTAAGATCCGTTAAAGGTCGTGATAGCACCTGACACCACTATCAGGCAAGCCAACACTAAATAGTTAATTAAATTCTCATTTTAATTTTTTGAAATCGTAAATTTACTTTAATTTATCTAGTAAAAGATGAATTTACAGAATAAATAACAATATTTTCCAATTCCAATAGTGAACATCCCATAATCATCCCAGAATCCGGTGTCACAAGTGCATGAGCCTTTTCTAGAAATTAAAAATAAAATACAATAACTATCTGGAATATAACTTGGCCAGGAAACAAAATACAATACTCTGAAGGAGACTCTGCTGGCTGTGGTACGTCATATAGAATGCAGCTCAGCTAAATCCCCGCCATAATCGCGCCTCTGCGCCCACAAGGCCGCTAAACATATGTGTACCTGCACAACAATGTGCAGCAAGTGTAGTATGAGTACGCAAATCAACGCGTACCCAGTAAGTATCCTGCCTAACACCGAAGAAGTAGTGACGAAAGGTCGACTTCGACACTTACTATGTGCTATAAATGGGATGTCAATGATATAATTAAGTATGGATTATATGAACGGTTGCTAGCTCAATATTCTGAAGTAAGTAAGTAGTTCCTTCATAATTAAGAAATCTCCAAATTTATCTCCCATTATTTAACAATTTAACTCAGGTCGAGGAGGCAATATAATTATTTATAAATTTCAAGGCAAGCAATACAAGCCGCGCAAATTATATCGAGGTCGTACAACCCGATCCAAAAATATTTAAACTGTACACTGCCAGAGGGTCGAATGGCGCGAAGTATAGATGCAACTATTTAATCTGCCGAGGCATTCGGCCCGTTCCACAAAGATAAACACATTCAAACAGTCAATCAAGACTTCATCAAGGGGGAATTATCCAAGGAAATGGCAATTTCTCTTTTAACAGTCAAGAAATGATGTTTAGCTTTATAGAAAGTTTATTTACCACGTTCGATAGTATTTAGGAATTTTAAATTGACAACAAGGTTGCGAATATTACAAGTAGAGCATGCTTTTGGGTCCTAGACTACCCGGACTTAAGCATAATAGTAGCTACTTACGGACTCTGCTCACCTCGTGCGTATATAGCACCCACAAATAGGAGCACATATTGATTTATTTCACATATGGGGTAAATTCCCTCTTACAAGGTTAGAAAGGAGACTTACCTCACTCCTAAGTTCCATAACTGGCTTCTGAGCCCTTCAAACAACTTGAATCGATGCAAAACACTCCAAAACTAGCCAATGATTTTGCAAACCCATTAATATATACTCAAATACGAGATATTATCCAATTTATAACAATTTTTAACCCCGATCAAAAAGTCGATAAAAATCACCCTCGGGCCCACGTGCCTGGATTCCAAAAATTTTCAAAGATGAACTTTACCCATAACCTCACGAACTTAAATATATAGTTTATTATCAATTCCATGACCAATTTCGTGATCAAAATCCAAAAATACCAAATTCTAGGTCTTCTACCAAAAATCTCACAATTTATACTAATTTCCATGTTTAAATCCTTATACAAACCATGTATTTAACTTATAATAAGTGAGAATCACTTACCTTGGAATTGATGACGAAGAATGAGCTCCAAACTCGCTCCAAGACCGGCGCTCATGGAGAAAATGAAGTGAAAATGGCCAAAAATCCCATTTTAAAACATCTCACTGCCCAGTCCGACTCCTTCTTAGCGAATGCGGCAACCCCTTCGCGTTCGCGAAGCTCAGCCAACCCAGGCCCAGAAAACCTCCTTCGAGTTCGCGTTCCTCACGACGCGTTCGCGAAGCTTTCTGCCCTCACTGCTTCGCGTTCGCATACCCAGCCTCGCATTCGCGTAGGCCAAACATCCTCAGGCCCAGTCCTCATTTCCTTCTACACGTTCGCGATTCCCCACTCGCGTTCGCGTAGGTTCCTCAAGTTCTTCACCGCGTTCACATCTCAACCTTTGCGTTCGCGAACACCAATCTCAACAGTCCCACAATTTTCCTCTTCACGAATGCGAGACTTCCTTCGCATTCATGAAGAAGGATACCAGACACCAGCAACAGCAGTTCCCAAGCAGCTCCAAATGATCCAAAACTACCCTGAAACATACCTGAGGCCCCCGGGACCCCGTCCAATCATACCAACCAGTCCCATAACATAATACAAACTTGTTCGAGACCTCAAATCACATCAAACAACATCGAAATCATGAATTGCACCCGAATTCAAACTTAATGAACTTTGAAACTTCAACTTCTACAATTGATGCCGAAACCTATTAAATCACGTCCGATTGACCTCAAATTTTGCACACAAGTCACATTTAACATTACGGACCTACTCCAATTTTTGAAATCGGATTGCGACCTCGATATCAAAAAGTTCACTTCCGGTCAAACTTCTCAAAAACTTTAAATTTCTAGCTTAAGCCAAATGACTCCAAAATGATCTACGGACCTCCGAATTCACTTTCGGACGCGCTCTGAATACTAGAATTACCATACGGAGCTATTCCCAAACTCAGAATCCCAAACGGACATTGATAATATTGAAATGCACTTCAACCCAAATTTATAAAATTCTTCCAAAATACCAACTTACACAATAGGCGCCGAAATGCTCCCGGGTCATCCAAAACCCGATCCAGACATACACCCAAGTCCGAACTCATCATACGAACTTGTTGGAACCTTCAAATCCTAATTTTGAGATCGTTTACTCAAAAATCAAACCTTAGTCAATTCTTCCATCTTAAACCTTCCGAAATGAGAATTTTCTTTTCAAATCAACTCTGAACTTCCGAAATTTTAATTCCGACCATGCGTACCAGTCATAATACCTGAAGTAAAGTTGCTCATGGCCTCAAACTGTTGAACGACGTGCTAGAGCTCAAAACGTTCGGTCGGATCGTTGCATATTTGAACCTGTGATTTATTTTACGAACATGTGAAATTTTTTCTGCATTATCAGTCTATGATAGTAAATTATTTACCCTTTAAAAAGTAACTTGCTTTTGTAAATTTATTCACATCGCCGGTAGAACTTAAATCATGTTTGTCTCCATCGCCGAAAAAAGAAATTTGTTGTTACTTTCTCTTCTTTGTCATTTCTGTTGGTTCATTTAAGGTTATGGCAAGAAAGAATTTTCCGAAAAAACAATCCAGTCTTCTAAGATTGTGTGAAGTGAATATGTAGGTTGTTGGGCACTGATTTGGTCTGTGATGCTTTGGAGAAGGTGAAATTGATTCGGGAGCGGCTTCTCACAACGCAGTCCAGACAGAAGAGTTATGCTGACAGGATGGTTCGTGATGTGACATATATAGTGGGTGAGAAATGCTGACACTAAGGCTTGTGATGTGACATATATGGTGGGTGAGAAAGTTTTACGCAGAGTTTCGTCCATGAAGGGTGTGATGAGGTTCGGAAAGAAGGGAAAGTTGAGCCCAAATTATATTGGTCCAATTGAGCCCAAGGTATATTGGTCCAATTTGTTTTTTTTAATTAAATGAAAATATTATTTGAAAATTAGAGTTGTATTTGGACATGAATATTATTTGGAGCTGTTTTGAATTTTTGTGAGTGATTTGAAGTGATAATTTTGAAAATCAGCTTTTTGGAGTTTTTAAAATATTCGAAAAATTTCGAAATTCAATTTAAAGTGAAATTTTCATGATCAAACACTGATTTCGAAAAAAGATAAAAAAAATTCGAAAAAAGCGAATTTTTTTTATGACAGAATAATAATATTAGATAAAAAGTGGCTCAATTTGAAATACCACAAAGGCCAATTTGACCCTTTTCTTCTTCACCTATGTTTTATTATTAGAAGAAATTCTAAATCCTTAAAATAGAAAAACACTACTCGCATGTCGCATAAGCCATTTAGAAAGGGCCCGGGACATTAAAAAAATTCACTTTTTTCGGAAAAAAATATCTTTTTTCCGGAATTAGTGTTTGGCGAAAATTTCAAAATTCACTTGAAAATGAATTTCAGAATTTTTTGAAAAATTTAAAAACTCCAAAAAACTATTTTTAAAAATTTTCACTTCAAATCACTTACAAAAATTTAAAACGGCTCCAAATTGTATTCATGTTCAAACACAACTCTAATTTTCAAATACTATTTTTATTTGAGTTTTTTTTTTTTACTTTTTTCCGGAATTTCACAATTCTTATATCCAAACACCCACTTGGAAAGTTTCTTAAAAAGGAAAACAGAACTGCTTATTTAAATTTCCGGGAAAAAAAATAAAAAAATGATCTTTAAAGAAAATTACTCCATACAACTATAAAATAAAATAAAAATTTGTTTGGGTTGGAGCCTAGAGGGGAAGGACCAAGGGGCTGTACTTTTGGCTATCCAACTACAAATTGTCTAATCATTTGGATTTAGGCAGTCCTCATAGTTCCTTAATTTTAGTCTTGAGCATCTGCTGCCGATTTATTATTATGTAAATGTATTCTTGACTCGTTACATACCGACAAGACCTCCTATCTTAGAATCCGCTCATTTCACACCAACTAAAGCGAAACTTAATTACCAATGTAGAGTTGTTGAAAGTATGATGAAAATTGTGATGACATGTTTAATGATATCTGGACCTGTGATCTCTTTAATAAACATGCTTTATCTGTTTAATAAAGATTTACTGACTTGATTGTGGAAATATTTTTTTACCGTCAATCCTGTTTGTTTTCAGACTTCTGGTGTAATTCTTCTTTTACTAGTGTTTGAGTCTTATTTTTTGTCATTTCTTTAATCTCTGAATTTGTTCATTTAATATTTTACTTCTGTTAGGCGACCTGGACTTCATCTGTTTGGATTACAGTAGTCTCTAATTTTGTTCTACCGCCAGGCCGGCTTTAAGAAAGTTATATTCAGATGGAAATTTAGATTTTTTATAAGTTTGTCTCTTTATATTGATAGTAAATACCGCAAAGAGAAATTTGTTGCTACTTTCTCTTCTTTGTCATTTCTGTTGGTTCATTTGAGGTTATAGCAAGAAAGAATTTTCTCAAAAAACAAACCAGTCTTATAAGATAGTGTGAAGTGAATACGTAGGTTGTTGGGCACTGATTTGGTCTGTGATGCTTTGGAGAAGGTGAAATTGATTCAGGAGCGGCTTCACACAGCGCAACCCAGACAGAAGAGTTATGCTGACAGAAAGACTCGTGATGCGGTATATATGGTGGGTGAGAAGGTTCTACGCAGAGTTTCGCCCATGAAAGGTGTAATGAGGTTCGAAAGAAGGGCAAATTGAGCCCAAGGTATATTGGTCCAATTGAGGTGCTAGAGAGTTGGACAAAATTAAGTAACAATTAAAGGTCATGCCAGATATTATTTGAGCAAGAATTCGGAGTCACGGCTTCTAGTCATGCCAAAAATAGGAAAAAATCCAACCAATGTAGTGATCATGCTGAAGGAAAACAAGAATCTTTTCGACAAGAGCTAAATAAGTCAAGTATTGAATTTCCATGTGACGCTTCTGGATCTATGGTGCTATCTGCTCCCACCATCATGAAAATAGCAAGACAAAGATTATTCAAATCATATTTCACGAAACTCTGATGCTTATTCCATCATTTTTAATCCCCCTATTGCCAATTCTGGTTTGTCTCTGAACTAGAGCAGGATTTGGACTTAGGTGAACTACTTCAAGCTTCTGCTCAACTGGTTTCAACTCGAAAGTTTGATCGGGCTAGAAAGCTTCTAAGCTTGTGTGAACAGTCCAGAAAATCGTGTATTATTTTGCTGATGCTCTTCACCACAGAATTGATAGGGATATGGGGAAAATGTCATTTATTACTGGAGAAGAAGATATTGAAGCATATTCTAATGATATGGAAGAGTTTATTATGGATCTAGAACCTGCTGAATTTGCAAAGAGGCCATTGTATTCCTACCGCCAAGCGACTCAATTCACTGGAATGCAAGCCATCTTAGACAGTATACAATAACAGCAAAAAGGGTTCATGTTTAACCAAAGAATTTGATTCCCGGTCAAAGCCTATTTTTAGAAGTACTCGGGTTACCGATAATCAAAAAATTCAATATTCTCTTAGAAGTAAGAAAGGAAATTAGAACAAGAAATGATAAAATAATCGATTGAAAGCACAAGAAAGTAGTTATATTCCAATAATAATCAGAGCGTGTCTTTACAAGTGAAATTTCCTTCCCTTATATAGGAATTTACAAATATAACGTTTCTTCCTTTTTATGACCGAATCATTATGAGCATTAATGATATTAATGAAACGTTATAATTGGCAACCGTAACTGTTTATGAAGATTCTGTAACGGTTCCGATTCTTCCTCCACATTAATTAAAGATTCATGAATCTTTCATCTTTACTGTCTTGATTCATCCTGCCTGTGTCTCTTCGCTGAGTAATTTAGGCTCGAGCAACCGTACCCTTTCGTCTCGTGAGTGATTTGCTCGTACCTGTTGTAAATTGTGAATCTTTTAGTGCGACGCTCCAGTTGTCATCTTCTTAGTGATCCACGTATCTTGCCCTGTCATCCTCATATAATTTCACGTATAATATTTATTTTTTACTAATATAGATAGCCCCCCACTTGCCAAATATTCAGCCATTGAATATTTGGGAAGTAGTACACATTTATGGCGGGAATTTTTTGCGTCTGTTTCCATGTATCATTGTGTCTTTTTCAGAACCAACGCGTCGTATGTCACTTCCATTTAATGCATGTGCCACGTGGCATTTACCGATTGGATTTGCGATTCTTCAGCGATTTTTTGGGCTTTCTTGTGACCGCGTCAGTCACGAAGTGACTGTTTCATTATGATGTTTCCACCATGACTCCCATTACATGACGATTGCTTCTTCTTATAAATATCTCTTGTGCATTTTCTTTCTCGAAAACCTTCAATCTACAGTATTCTTCTTCCATAATCGTTCTTATACATCAGCACGTATTATTTTACACTACAACCATGTCTTTATTGAACCATGATCTTCGCAGAGTAGTAATTGTATATAAACTTCCCCCTTCAACTGCTCCTGTTAGGAGTAGAAGAGGCGGTAGGTTGCGTAGCTTAGGATCTTTATATGTTCGTGGTTCTACTTCTCAACCCAACGTTGCTACCCCTTCTTCTTCTAGAACTAGAGCTTCTTCAACTCATAGATCTTCTACCAGAAATAGGGATTCAAGTGAACCTATTCGAGAACCAACTGTTGACGAAATTATTCCTGCAGAATTTTCTTTTTCCACTGATCGTGAATCAATTATAAATCAAGTTATTTCTATGACTTCCCATGATCGTGCCGATGTTTATCCTTCCCATATTACTGAGGGTTTGATTTCTCTTGTGCGAAGAGAATGTCATTGGAAATTTGACTTTCCAATTTTAGTTCCTGGTCCAAACCAAAGGATTACTTCGTTCCAAGCTGGTTACTCTTTCGTTTACACATATTCTTTTATGTTAGGTTTTAGACCACCTATTGACCCAGCTATCATAGAATTTTGCCATTTCTTTAACGTTTGCTTAGGACATATTGTTCCTATTGTATGGAGAGTTGTTGCATATTTAAGATACCTGGCTAATTCGGCCTCTTTACCCTTCACCTTTCAACACTTGCTTCATCTTTATTTCCCTAAGTTATTTCATTCAGGGAAGTTTACCCTCGTGGCTAGGAGTAAAAGGGTTTTGGTTAGCCCTGAAGATGATAAAGATCGTGGCTAGTATGCCCATTTTGTTGCTGCTCCCACAAGTAATTTAGTGGGTGAAGAGAGCATGCCTTTTCTAGAAAAATGGAATTTTGCACGTAAGTTTTTTTTTTTTTTAGATATCTTTCTTCTCTTTTATGAAGGAAGAAGAAACTTACGATCCCATGGCTGTTTTTTTTTATTAGCAACCATGGAAGTTATTGAAGAAATACCAGACTTACGTGCTTGGGTAGAAAAATTGTTGTCGGTTGCTCCTATGGAAGGAAGGTCTTGGAAATACCTTTCTCATAGGTTTGGTTGGAAAGTTAAAACTCATGGTATGCTTCCCTTTAACTTTCTACCTTTCTTTCATATTTATTTGGAGATTTACTAACTTCTTCTTCTGCTAGGGTTTCCTATTCGGGGTGTTAGTGTCGCGTCTATTGCTTCATCAAGACTTTCTTTGTTCATGGCTCAAGAGATGATTTTGAGTTCTTCATCAAAGAGAAAAACAAAGAGAGCTCATAGTTCTGAGGGTGAAGAGGAACGAGAGGAGGGCTCTTTAGTGCGTAAGCCTCGGGCTAGGAGATGTGTTATTTCAGATGATGAAGCCACTCTTCCTCCAAATTTAGTTCCCGTGAATGAGCCTGAAAGTGCCACTTTGGTGAGCTCTGATGAAGAGGTGATTGCTGCATCTCGTGACTCTACAGAACAGTTGTTTTCCCGTGGGTTTGAAGGCTTTGGCTTAGTTTCTGATGAAGCACCCCTTGCTTCCTTTCCAGTATCTGCTCCTATTGGTTCTCAGTTCGCCGCGCCTGTTGTTGCTGCTACTGCTCCCCCCGTGGCTATTTTTACTTCTTCAACTGTCCCTATTACTACCACTTCTCATGTTGAAGTTGATTCTTCCAGTAGCAATAGGATGATGAAAAGAGTTATCATTGAAGTCCCCGAGGATGGTAATCTTTTGAAAAAGTCGGGCCAAGCTGATGTATGACTGAAACCGTTGATTGGCCCAGTTGAGAAGTCTAAGTTGGAAAACCACAGCTCTTTGACATGGATGAATGACATAGTCCATTCATCTTTGAAGGTATAAGCCTTAGCTTTTTTTTTTTTTTTTACTTTCCTTGTGATTTCTTTATCTTTATTTGATAATCACTNAACTCTTTGACATGGATGAATGACATTGTCCATTCATCTTTGAAGGTATAAGCCTTAGCTTTTTTTTTTTTTTTTTACTTTCCTTGTGATTTCTTTATCTTTATTTGATAATCACTTTTTCCCTTCCTTTTGTAGATCAACATGATAGGCACAGAGATGATGAAGAGAATTATACATACTGAGCAATTAGTCAACGACTATCATACGGAAGCGGACAACTGAAAAAAACAATTTGAAGGCCTTCAGTTAGAAAAAGAAGTTTTAGATGAGGAAAAGTGTGCTTTGGAATAGCAAGTGAAAGTGATGGCAGCAGAATTGGCGATTGAAAAAGCCTCTTCCAGTCAAGTGGGCAAGGATAAAGACCTCCTTGAGTCTTCATTTGCCGAGCATCTTTCTAAAGTTACTAAGGAGATTAGGGGTCTAAAAAACTACTTAATCAGAAGGAAGTCTATGTCGGGGAGCTCACTCAGGCTCAAGAAGACCTCTGTGCATCTTCTAACAAGGTCCAGGTCTTAGAGAGATCACTCGCCCCTTTACAAACTTCTTATGATGCTGCTTTGACTGAAAAAGAAGAGTTGGAGGCCGAAATTGAGCAATGGGAGAGGGATTACGAGGCTCTTGAGGATAAATCAACTCTTGATGTAAGCTGGGCTTTCTTGAACACGCGCCTCGAGACTTTGATGGAGACTAACCAGGAAGGTTTTGTCTTGACTACTGAGATTGCAAAAACTAAGGAAACCATTGAAAAAACTCAACAGAGTCAAAATTTTTCTTCTCCTGAGATCGGCATTCCCGAGGGAGATGAACTTACTCCTGGTGAAGTTAGTGTTCAAATCTCTTCTGCTCAAGTCGAACCTTCTGTTGCTGCTGATGATGCCATCTTGACTTCTCCCACTGCTGATAGCACTACTTTAGAATCTACCCCATAATGAACTTGTGTTTGGAAAGTTTATTGTATTTGTTTTTTTATTTATGGAATGGTTGGCAAGTTTTACTCCTGATCCGTTTTGGGGTTCAATATCAAATACTTTGGTTTGAACTAAGTTTACACTTAGTTTTAACTGGGTTTATATAATATTTTATTTTGAGTTTCTGTTCTACTCTTTTATTATGTATTTAAAAATGCTTCAACACTCTGTGACTTTTTGAACATGCACGAATTATAAAAGAGAGCCCTTTTATAAACGACACTTAATGTAGAAGACGTCTCAACTTCATAATGGTGTAAACATACGAAAGAAGAAATAGGAACACACACGCTTCTTTGAATAACTTTGAGGAAGTTTTGTATCATTTGAACTTTCAAATTGTATAATACTTTACATGTATTCAAGTATCATCTATAACTCTTTCGTAACTATTTTCTTTATAGCAGATTTTACAAAATTCAAGGGTATATCTTGCAACCTATGACTAAATATTGCCTTTAACCTAAACATTCATAAGATTTTGAAATTTACATCCACGAGTTTATTCTTCATAGGTTTTTGAATTAGGCTTGCATTTTTGGTTCTTGACTTTGCTCTTAACTTTCGATTTGTTGGGTAGACCATAGGCTTGACTTGAATTCTGATTTTTCCAGTCTTCCTTGCCTTCCTTATATATATATATATAGTCCCCCAAGTGTTTGAGCTTTGAAGTATGAAATCTCAAGCACTTGATTATTCCTTTCATGTGGTCCATTTCCTGAAAAGGAAAAACATACGAGACTCGGAGGTATATATAATTTAGATGATAACTGCTTAACCCTTTATATTTTCATCAGAAAGGTTGCAACCCTAGACCGGGAATAATATTGCTTCCGCGTGTCCTTCATGTCTAATATCATCATTTGGTATGGGCTAGCTTTTTGCCTATCATCTAAAATTGTTAGTATAATTTTAACTGTACAAAATAAAAATTGTAATTGAACGATACCTGACCGTGGGTATTTCTTTTGCCCAGAAATAGTATTTCTTTAAATGAACAACATTCCAACTCGAAGGTAAAACCTTGCCATCCATGGTTTCTAACTCGTAGGCACCTTTTCCAGCGATACCTCGAACTTTATAGGGTCCTTCCCAATTTGGATTTAACTTTCCTGCTCCAGTTATTTTCGTTGATTGGAAAACCTTTTTAAGAACGAAGTCCCCAATTTTGAAGTACCCGAGGTGAGTCCTTTTTATTGTAGTATCGTTCTATGATTTGCTTTTGTGCTTCCATCTGTATTAAAGTTGCTTCTCTTCTTTGTTCGAGTAAGTCCAAGTTTGTTCTTAATTCCTCATCGTTCGACTCTTCGGTTGCCAATGTGAATCTCGTGCTTGGTTATCCTATTTCAACCGGGATTAAAGCTTCTGAACCGTACACAAGCGAAAATGGAGTTTCTCTCGTGGTTGTTTTTGTTGTGGTTCTATAAGCCCATAACACCCATGGTAATTCTTCAGGCCAATTCCCTTTCGATTCTTCTAGGCTCTTCTTCAAATTATTGATGATAATCTTATTCGTTGACTCAGCTTGTCCATTTGCCACGGGATGATAAGGTGAAGAGGTTATTCGTTTGATTTGCCAACTTTGAAAGAACTGTGTGATTTTTGAGCCTATAAATTGTGGGCCATTATCATATACGATTTCTTTTGGAACTCCAAACCGGCATATAATGGTTCGCCAAATGAAGTCTTTCACCTCCTTTTCTCGTACCTGTTTGAAACTCCTGCCTCTACCCATTTTGAAAAGTAATCTGCTAACACTAATAAGAATCGTACCTTTCCTTTATCTTGTGGTAAAGGCCCTACTATATCCATTCCCCATTTCATAAATGGCCATGGAGAACTAACTGTATGTAATAACTCTGCAGGTCGATGCATATTGTTGGTATATCGTTGACACTTATCATATTTGGCTACAAAAGTTTTCGCATCTTCTTCCATTTTAGGCCAGTAGTATCCTGCCATGATTAGTGTTTTAACTAAAGATCTTCCACCTGCGTGATTTCTGCAATGTCTTTCATGTACTTCACTCATCACGTACTCCATTTGATTGGGTCCAAGGCACCTTGCTAAAGGACCGCCAAACATTTTCCGATATAAGTTATCTCGAAATAGGCAGTAACGAGCAACGTTTCGTCAAAGCACTTGAGATTCTTTCTTGCCTTCAGGTACGATCCCGTACTGTAAAAAAAATAACAATCTCGTTTCTCCAATCCCAGGTTAAATTATTAAAGCTTACCTCATGTTTATCCTGGTCAAGTGTTGAATGAAATAAATGTATTACAATAGCATTTTCTTCACTCGTTAATTCTACAACTGATGCAAGGTTAGCCAACGCGTCTGCTTCTGTGTTTTCTTCCCTGGGTATTTGCACGATCTTCCATGATTGGAATTGCCTGACCAGCTCTCGTGCCTTTTTCAAGTATTGTTGCATTCGTGCCTCTCTAGCAGTGTAAATCCCATGCATCTGATTGACTACCAGTTGAGAGTCAATTTTAATCATGATTTGCTCTATGGAGAGTTTTCGTGCTAGTTCTAAACCTGCAATTACAGCTTCATACTCTGCTTCATTGTTAGTAATAGTGTAAAATTTAATTACTTGTCTTATACTTTCACCTGAGGGTGGGATTAAGACAATACCTAAACCGTCTCCTTTGACATTTGAAGAGCCATCAGTAAATAAAGTCCACATACCTGGATTAGCTCCAGTAAAAATTTGTAATTCCTTTTCTACTTCAGGAATTATTTTTGTATTAAAATCTGCGACGAAATATGCTAAAACTTGAGATTTTATTGTTGTTATAGGTTGATAAATAATTTCATATTCACTTAGTTCTATTGCCCACTTGGCTAGTCTGCTTGACAGTTCTTGTTTATGCAAAATATTCCTTAATGGATATGCAGTTACTACGGAGATAGGATGACATTGAAAATATGGTCTCAATTTCCTAGCTGCCATGACTAATGCTAAAGCTAGTTTTTCTAGATGAGGATATCTAGTTTCAACATCTAATAAAGATTTACTCACATAATAAATAGGAGATTGTTTACCTTTGTCCTCCCTTACTAAAACTGCACTTACAGCTACTTCTGCAACTGCAAGATATCCAAATAGTCTTTCTCCATTCCTTGGTTTAGACAGTAGGGGAGGATTTGTTAAGTATGCCTTCAAATCTTTGAGGGCTTGTCGGCATTCCTCAGTCCATTCAAACTGATTTTGCTTCTTTAATACTGAAAAGAATTTAAAGCTTTTCTCTGAAGATCTTGAAATGAATCTTCCCAGAGCTGCAATCCTACCTGTCAATCTTTGTACCTTTTTTTTGCTTGTGAGTATATCAGGTATTTCTTCAATAGCTTTAATTTGGGAAGGATTTACTTCAATTCCTCTATTAGATACGAGAAAGCCTAGAAACTTACCTGAAGCTACGCCAAAAGTGCACTTTTCTGGGTTCAGTTTCATATTATATCTGCGGAGGATCTCGAAGGTAGTTGAAAGATGTTGAAAATGATCTTCCGCTTGGGTAGATTTGACCAACATATCATCAATGTACACTTCCATCGTCTTCCCCAGGTGTTCTTGGAACATTTTGGTCACCAACCTCTGATACCTGGCTCCAGCATTTTTCAAGCCAAAAGGCATGACTTTGTAACAATAAGTCCCTCTGTTTGTAATAAATGAAGTTTTTTCTTCGTCTAAGGAATTCATTTTTATTTGATTATAACCAGAATACGCATCTAGAAAGCTTAATAATTCGTGGCCCGTGGTAGCATCAATCAATTGATCTATATGTGGTAAAGGGAATGAATCATTCGAGCATACTTTATTTAAGTAAGTGTAATCTACACAAACTCTCCATTTACCGTTCTTTTTCGGAACTACCACAGTATTAGCTAACCAATTAGGATATTTTACCTCACGTATTCAACCGATCTTTAAGAGTTTCTGTACCTCTTCATCGATCACTTGATTTTTGAATGATCCTTGCTTCCTCTTCTTTTGTTTGACAGGTATGAATGATGTATCTTCATTTAATTTACGAGTCATCACCTTTGGAGGTATACCTGTCATATCTGAATGGAACCATGCAAAACAATCCGTGTTAGCTTTTAAATATTCAATTAACTTACCTCTCCTTTCTAGGTTTAACCTTGCTCCGATATGAATTCTTCGATCTGGCCATTGTTTGAATAGTGGAACAGCTTCAAGCTCCTCAATCGTTGTTTTAATGTTTTCGTTCTCCTCAGGCTCTTGAATTACATCTGGTCTGGAGTCCACGTCTGTTTGTTTTGATATAATTTCTGTTGAAATTTGATTTACCGCATCTTTCTCCCTTGCACCCGCATCATTTTGACTTGCACTCGTATCTTTTTGACCTGGATGTATCACCGAATTGATGCTCCTTGAAGTTTGTTCATCTCCTCAAATTTGTTAAATTCCCCATTTTGAAGGGAATTTGATAACCTGATGTAATGTGGATGGCACAACATCCATATCATGCATCCACGACCTCCCAAGAATCACATTATAGGCCATATCCGTGTCTATCACTTGAAATTTTGTTTCTTTGATGACCCCTTATGCGTATGTGCTTAGTTCAATCTCTCCCTTTATAACAACGGTTGAGTTATCAAACCTAGATAAGGAACGTGCTTTTGGAACTACTCGATCACCCATTAGCATTTCGTTCACCACTCGTAATAGAATGATGTTCACGGAGCTACCTGGGTCAATCAAAACTCGTTTTACGTTAGTATCATGTATAAGTAAAGATATTAATAGTGCATCATTGTGAGGAATCATTAACATCGGCATCTGCATCATCAAAGGTTATGTTACCGTCTTCCAGAGTTTGGCGAGTTCACTTTCTGTGAGTTATTGTGAACTTTGTTGTTTTTCTCGCAGTTGTATAGGTTACGCCGTTGACTTCTTCTCCGCTGTTTATCACATTAACTATTCTCTTTGCAGACGGAGCTTTTGGGGGCTCTTGCCTATTTTTCATGTAAGCTTGTTTGCCTTTCTCGCTGAACAATTCCGTCAAATAGCCCTGCTTCAATAAATGTCCCACCTCACCTTGTAATAATCTGCAGTCTGATGTTCTATGGCTGTGGTCATTATGGAACTCGCACCAAAAGTTTGGGTTTCTTCTATTTGGATTCGATCTCATCTCTTTAGGCCATCGTACCTTATCCCCCATGCTTCTTAAAACAGCAACCAACTCGGAGGTACTCACGTTAAAATTGTAGTCCTCAATCCTTGCGTTTGTATTAGCATCTCTGTTGCGTTCACCTCGATCTTTTCTGAATCTCGACGATGACGAACCTGGATCTCTATTTGCAAACCTGTGATCAGCCCGCACGTTTTCGAATTTGAAACGAGCTTCTCGCCCCGAAGGTCCCATATAAGGCTCGTACCTATTCTTACCGGACCTTTTCTCAGATTCTGACCGCCTTGAACCTGTTTTTTCTTCAATCCTTGACTGAGCTACGATATCTTCTTCGATTCGTAATTTGGTATTGTACCTATTATAGACATCATTCCATGTCATGGCAGGGAATTCTCGTAGGCTCTCTTTAAGCCTCCTCGTAGCTTCTGAACTTTTCTCATTTAAATTGCTTGGAAATGCCATGGCTGCCTAATTATCAGGTACTCTTGGTAGCAACATTCTTTCATCTTGGAATCTGTCTACGAATTCTCGAAGCAATTTTGTATCTCCTTGCTTTACTTTGAATATATCCTCTATTCTCTTTTCAACTTTTTGTGCACTCGAGTGTGCTTTTATAGATAGATCTGCAAGCTCAGCAAAAGATTCAATAGAATTTTCAGGTAAAAGAGAGTACCATGTTAACGCTCCTTTAGTAAGTGTTTTCCCAAACTTTTTGACCAGCACAAATTCAATCTCATGCTTGGTTAAATCATTGCCTTTTACTCCCGTGGTGAATGCAGTAATGTGGTCACGTGGATCAGTCATTCCATCGTATTTTGGGATGTCAGGCATTTTGAATTTTTTGGGAATTGGTAATGGAGCTGCGCTTGGTTTCCATGGTTGTTGTGAATATTTGTCTAAATCAACTCCTTTGATCACAGGTGGTACGCCGGGTATTTGCTCAATACGTTCATTTTGTTCTTTCACCTGTTTCTGCAAGGTTAGTATTAAAGTTTGCAAATCAGAATTATTAGGCGTACCTGGTCTCCCATCACGTGACTCGTTGGGAGTTCCTCCGCTTCCAGAAATAACCAACCCTGACCTTGGAATTTCCACAGTTGCAGTATTGTTTGGTGGAGGTGTGGGTGGCACAGCTGGTAGTCCCCTCACGAAAGCCTGGAGAGCATCATTCACGTACTCAGCAATTAACTGCTTCACAGCATCCTGCTCGACAGTTTGTTCATTTCCATGTTGTTCATTGTTATGAGTAGTGGATCTTTCTGGTGATGCTTCTCCTGAATTGCGTGGGGTTCCTTGAGGTGACGGAACTGGAGTTCCTTCCACCTGATGGTTGTTGTCATTGACATTCGACATGATTCAGTTGAGAGAGAGTGATTTGGAAAGTAAGAGAAGATTATCAGATTCCCGGTAACATAACCAATTTGTTTAACCAAAGAATTTGATTCTCAGTCAAAGTCTATTTTTAGAAGTACTCGGGTTATTGATAATCAAGAAATTCAATATTCTCTTAGAAGTAAGAAAGGAAATTAGAACAAAAAATGACAAAATAATCGATTGAAAGCACAAGAAAGTAGTTATATTACAATAATAATCAGAGCGTGTCTTTACAAGTGAAATTCCCTTCCCTTATATAGGAATTTACAAATATAATGTTTTTTCCCTTTTATGACCGAATCATTATGAGCATTAATGACATTAATGAAACGTTATAATTGGCAATTGTAACTGTTTATGAAGATTCTGTAACGGTTCCGATTCTTCTTCCACATTAATTAGAGGTTCATGAATCTTCCCTCTTTACTGTCTTGATTCATCATGCCTGTGTCTCTTCACTGAATAATTTAGGCTTGAGCAACCGTATCCTTTCGTCTTGTGAGTGATTTGCTCGTACCTGTTATAAATTGTGAATCTTTTAATGTGATGCTCCAGTTGTCATCTTCTTAGTGATCCACGTATCTTGCCCTGTCATCCTCATATAATTCCACGTGTAATATTTATTTTTTACTAATACAATTCAGTTGATTGATCTTAGTATTAAAGGAGGGTCACAATGGACAACATTTATGCAAGTTCTTGCTTATCGAAACGAATAATGCCCATTTGAAAATAAGTGTTGTTGGAAGGTCTAAAAAGAAGATGGAAGATGTAGGGAGGGAATTGTTAGCTTTTGTTGCTGAGATCGTAAATGTTAAAATAAGGAATATTTAATGGACAATTTCCTATTTGTAAGATCAACTTACTAGCACTTTGCGAGCCCATGAAGAAAGACGGAAAAAGAAACTAGAAAAACAGTATAAGATATAACATGAATGAGCAGAAACAGGTTTGCAAGCAGAGGTTTCCTGAAAAAGAAAGATGAAACATGTGGCTCACATTGGACACGCCTTAGATAGGGATAAAGTCATGGTAGAGATGAAAGAGGTGGCAATCAACCTCCAAATATATACAAAATAAAAGTCAAGGTAGAAATTGTTTATCCGAAAAACGGATAGAGTTTAATTTATACGTAGTTCTAAGGATACGTGGTATAACTTGGTACAAATAAGAAAAGTAAGTAGAAATATATCGAATATTGACTGTATAAAGGAATGAAATACAAACCAAATTGAGTAGAGAATGATTTATAAACAAGCAAGATGAATCAATATCCCATCTCAAAAAAGGATAATCTTAACTATATAAATGTAATAGTCTTGTAAATGTATCAATGTTCTCTGGATGTTGATGTTTCATGCCTACAGAAATAATAGCCACTTCTTTATATAGTGGAAGAACCTACTTTGGATATTATTAAAAATACATAGTGGAGAACCCACGATAGATTAATTAATTAGTTTTTCCTTAATTCCCGCCGAGATTCTCTCCCTAAGTGCGGCTGCAACGACTCTTTGTCTCTAAGCTCGATCTTGGTCGGTCCTGGTATCGGTCGATCTCTGGATCTCGAGCTCCATATTGATTCGAGATCGATACTGACTGGGCTCGGTACTAATATGTCTTTAGCTCTTGAGCCCTGGCTTTCGAGCTCGATAACACTGCTTCATATCACAACTCGATATTGATTTGAGCTCGATATAGATGGGTCCCTGAATCTTGAGCTCGATAACTTGACTTTGCTTCTTATCCCGATGTTACAATGATGACCCTCGGTTTATCATGTTCCAATCTCGACCAATTTACACGGAGGGCAAATTCGGATTTGACCGTATATAGATAGTCCTCTCATTTCTCTTACGCATCGAGCCCGACCATGATGTACGTGATAAATGTCCCGTCGGTTCAGTTACCAAGGCATTAAATGTGTGTCAGTCGATGTCGGTCATTGCCAGTTTTGAACCATTATTATGCAACCCATAAATAGCCTCCTTCTTTTATCATCTCAAACTTTTACTTTCAACTCTCCTCATTCTAAACTTTTACAGTTCTTCGTCTTCTGCAAAATTACCTATTTTCAAGTTCTGAAAGATTCTTTGCTTGTTCTTCACCAACCACCAAAATATTTCAATTTTCCGTCTTCTTTGCTCTTTAAAAATTTAGATGGCCAAAATATCTAAAATCGTTCCTCAAAGAGAGGCTGCTTCCCCGTATCGGCCGGCCGGTGAGAAACTGGTGGTGGAACCATTCCTTGAAGAACTCGTTCCCAGGGGATGTGTTATTGATTCTAATTTTAAAGTTGACAAACCCTCTTCAGTTTCTGGTCGATGCGAGCCGGTGTCGAGATACATATGTTCGATACCAGTAAGTTTCCTTGATGGGATGAAGAAAGATTGTAATTGGGTAAACAAATAGGGCATGATACCGACACTGGAGGAATCAATCACTACTCACGTGAAAGGGTACCTGAGTGTTTATACTTATCCTTTCATGTTGGGTCCCCTCGATCCAGTCATCATCGATGTTTTCAAGAAATATCAGGTGACTCTCGGCCAAATTCATCCTTCTTTCAGGAGGATCATGATCTTAATTCATTTCTTTGTGAGTAAAATCGATGGGCTCCCCTTCACCCTCGACCACCTTATATGATTGTATAGTCCTCGACTTTACCGAGGCGTACTGATAAATCTTCAATGTCGTGCCACCAAGGTGTTCACGTCGAGCATAGATGAAGATAAGGATCGGGGTTGGATGGACCAGTTTGTTCGAGTGAAGACCTCGGACCTGATCCCGACAGAGAGCATGCCATTTCCTGAGAAATGGAATAAGAAACGTAAGTACGATCCCGTTTTAAATTTTTGTTTGTCTCACTTCTTCACCCTTTCTTATTAGTGTTTTTCTTGATGTAGCTGTTGCTTAGATGCCGGGTGCTTCCTCACCTCGAGAACTGGGTCAAAAACCTGGTCTCGACGTCAACATTTGTCGAGCGCTCATGGCGCGATTTGTCGAAGGGTCGATGGGAAGCTCGAACTCATGGTAAGCTTCATCTTGGTTTATTGATTCATTTGTCATTCGAGGTGACATATTTTCTTTAAGCATGAGTTTTACTTATCTTCTTCTTCCTTCGCAGGTCTTGGAAAAGATGCAGTCATGAGGCCCCCGACCGGTGGTGAAGAAATTCTACTGCCTGTCTCGAAGTCGTTGAAGGAAAATAAGAGAAAAAGGACTTTGGACAAAAAACCTAAGAAGAGGGCAGTCTGTACGCCTAAGGAAACTATAATCCCACTGACTATGGAGTCGGTCCTGCGTCTGAGGGAAGAAGAAGAAGAAGAAGAAGAAGAAGAAGAAGAAGAAGAAGAAGAAGAAGAAGAAGAAGAAGAAGAAGAAGAAGAAGAAGAAGAAGAAGAAGAAGAAGAAGAAGAAGAAGAAGAAGAAGAAGAAGAAGAAGAAGAAGAAGAAGAAGAAGAAGAAGAAGAAGAAGAAGAAGAAGAAGAAGAAGAAGAAGAAGAAGAAGAAGAAGAAGAAGAAGAAGAAGAAGAAGAAGAAGAAGAAGAAGAAGAAGAAGAAGAAGAAGAAGAAGAAGAAGAAGAAGAAGAAGAAGAAGAAGAAGAAGAAGAAGAAGAAGAAGAAGAAGAAGAAGAAGAAGAAGAAGAAGAAGAAGAAGAAGAAGAAGAAGAAGAAGAAGAAGAAGAAGAAGAAGAAGAAGAAGAAGAAGAAGAAGAAGAAGAAGAAGAAGAAGAAGAAGAAGAAGAAGAAGAAGAAGAAGAAGAAGAAGAAGAAGAAGAAGAAGAAGAAGAAGAAGAAGAAGAAGAAGAAGAAGAAGAAGAAGAAGAAGAAGAAGAAGAAGAAGAAGAAGAAGAAGAAGAAGAAGAAGAAGAAGAAGAAGAAGAAGAAGAAGAAGAAGAAGAAGAAGAAGAAGAAGAAGAAGAAGAAGAAGAAGAAGAAGAAGAAGAAGAAGAAGAAGAAGAAGAAGAAGAAGAAGAAGAAGAAGAAGAAGAAGAAGAAGAAGAAGAAGAAGAAGAAGAAGAAGAAGAAGAAGAAGAAGAAGAAGAAGAAGAAGAAGAAGAAGAAGAAGAAGAAGAAGAAGAAGAAGAAGAAGAAGAAGAAGAAGAAGAAGAAGAAGAAGAAGAAGAAGAAGAAGAAGAAGAAGAAGAAGAAGAAGAAGAAGAAGAAGAAGAAGAAGAAGAAGAAGAAGAAGAAGAAGAAGAAGAAGAAGAAGAAGAAGAAGAAGAAGAAGAAGAAGAAGAAGAAGAAGAAGAAGAAGAAGAAGAAGAAGAAAAAGAAGAAGAAGAAGAAGAAGAAGAAGAAGAAGAAGATGATGAAGAAGAAGAAGAAGAAGAAGAAGAAGAAGAAGAAGGCAACTCTGGGCTGGTGACCCGCACGGGCTGGCACCGATATTGGTAAAACTTCGGGATCGGTAGGGACCGATTCGATTTCTCCTAGCTCTGACAAGGTCGAAGAGAATACTTCGACCCAAGTTCCAGAGCAAAGGGGGACCGAGGACGTTATACTTTAGGGCAAAGAACCCGTCGAAGAGGCGGTTGACAAAGATGCAGGTACCGAGCTTGAGGTTCCCCGAGATGGAGGCGGTTCCTCGAAAGACATGATCAGGGCAATAGAAATCGGTGATTCCCCTTCTTTTCCTTCATTTTCCCAGTCTATGATATATGATACCCAAGTCGTGGAGGTTTATCATGGGGAGGGGGCCCATGGAGAGGAAGACCCTTTCCATGGTTATTTTGTTGGGATTGAAGATGCTGCCGGTCCAAGCGATTCAGAGGCTTTGAAGAAGAGCTCGAGCAAAGCGGGGATTCCTTGTATTTTCGACGAAGCTCAGCAGGCCCTGAATCGGTTAAGTTTGCTTTCCCTTCATCAATTTTCATACTTGTATTTTTCTCTTTTGTATAACTCCTTTTATCTTTTGTAGGCTTCTGCGCTCTGTCACGAAGCATTTTTCCGATCTCTAGGGGATCTAAGCTTGTCCGAAGCCAAATTTCAAAAGCTTACTGAGGAGAGAGACACCTTCAAGTTTCTCAGTGAATAGAAGGAAGGAGAAGCGAAAGGACTTCGAGGCGAGCTAGAAGCAGCTCGGAAAGAACAAGCCGACTTGTCCGAGCAGGTAAAGAGGATCCTTGAAGTTACTGATACTGATTTGGGCGTGACGGCTAATAGTTTGGTCTCGCAGGTTCAGCAAAAGCTCGATGTGATTGGGCAACTTCGTGCCGAGGTAGACGCAGTGAAAGCGGGGGCCGAAAAATAGTAAAAGAACATGGATCGCCTTGCCACTGAAAAGGAGACCGCCCGGGCTCAACTGGCCTCGGTCGAGGAACAGCTTCGGAGTTCGAAAGAGAGAGCCTTGGTGCAAGCCAAGTAGGGGTGGGCATAATACCGGCCGAACCGTAAATTTTGGTTTTTCAGTTTTGGTTTAATCGGTTATTCGGTCGGTATGTAATTTTTAAATTTTAAAATTTTGGTTTTTCGGTGCGGTTTACGATTTTGGTGTTTCGGTTTTCGGTTAAACCAAAAAACCGAATTTTTGGGTATGAGTCCAAAACTTACATTACCCATCTGAAGGCTGAAGCCCAATACCCATCTGAAGCCCACCCAATTTACCCAAACCCTAAGCCTAATTAGCCTACAAACTAAGACTTATGTTACTTCCCATTTTCCTTCCTTAGAAATTAGAAATTAAGGTTCCTCCTCTGTCTGCAGTGCTACCGAGTGTCGACGCCCCTGTGACACCTTCTTTCTCAGCTCGTCGCTCATCCTTCTTCCTCAGGTTAGTGGTTACCTCCTTCTTCTGAGTTTTCCTTCTACTATACTTCTAAGGTACCTCTTCTGTGTCAATTTTTTCAAACGTTCTAATCCATTCAATACGAGAAGCAAAAGATCAATGCATATTTCTTTTCCAATTAAATCAAACAAACAGATGTATTAGATCCTCCAATCACGAAGACGTGTACACATTACTTTGCCCCTTCCCCTTTTTTTTAACTTAGTTAAGTCTTACATTGGAAGTAAATCAACAAAGACGACTTGTGTTTTTTCAGTTGAGATAAGCAATTTTACTATACATTTGATCTTTTGTACTTTGGTGCCCTTTTGTCCACCCCAATCTCAACCTTCCCCCTACCTAACGCCCCTTCAAATTCTATAAAGACATTAGGGGCAACTTAAGCTACATTAGTTTATTCTAGTGTCTTATTCTTGTTACAAAGACGACCACATGATATTAAATACTACTTAGTTTATTTCTGAATATATTTTCAGACAATACCAGCTCCCTTTTTGTTTCATATTATAATTTTCACTCCTGTACAGTGTATTGCGTTTTCCCAGTCCAAAAACCTTCAACACTTATAAATGCAAGAGTTAAATAGAAAATCTTTCAAAGGAAAGATCATTCAAACTTCGAAGCATATAAAGAAGTAAAGAACTTCTATATCTCTATGTCTTTTTTATCTTCTCTGTGTTGATATAACTTTGACAACAATAGAAAGCAGTATGCGTATGGTATTTTAATACTTGTTATATGATATCACGCAAAGTTGTTATCTTCTCTGTGATATGGTAGTTTAACATTTGTTATAGGATATAACATCTATATACATTTGTTATAGGATATAACTTTGCGTGATATTGCACAGTTAGAACATTTTGACTTAAAATTGTTTACCGGTTTGCATTTTTAATTCTGTTTTCATTCAATTCTCAATAGATGACAGAAGTTGAAAGTAGAGTAAGTGAGGTGGGTTCATCTAAAAGCGAACCTACTTCTTCACCTACAAATTCAGTTGAAACTAGTCAAGGCCCAAAAACAATATTCGTACAATGCAGATCAACTGCTTGGGATCATTTTGAAAAGTTTAAAGATGATAGTAAAGGTGATAGAGCAAGGTGTAAACATTGTGGTCGTGATTATAAGGTTGATTCACGATTGAATGGAACAACATCATTGAATACTCATTTAAAGAAGTGTCCAAAAATACCACGAAAAGTTGATAATACGCAAACACAATTGTGTTTTCAAAAGGATGGGCAAATTAATGGTGGGGTGATTTGGAAATTTGATCAAGAACTAGTTAGTAGGGCTTTAGTTGAGATGGTAATTACAGAGGAATTACCTTTTAGCTTTGTTGAAAAGAAAGGCTTTAAGAAGTTTATGAGCATAGCCCAACCTCTATTTAATGTTCCTTCTCGTAGGACAATTACAAGGGATTATTTTCAAGTTTACATTGAAGAGAGGCTTAAACTAATGAAAAATTTCAGAGAAGTAAAACCAAAAATTTGCCTTACCACAGACACTTGGACTTCGTTACAAAGAATTAACTATATGTGTTTGACAGGTCATTTTATTGATAAAGATTGGGTGTTGCATAAAAGAATACTAAATTTTTGTCCTATCTCTAGTCATAAGGGCGACGAAATAGCAAAAGTTATTGGTAATTATTTGCTTGAATGGAAATTGGATAAGGTATTCACTGTTACTGTTGATAATGCTTTTTCGAATGATGTCACGGTCAAAGAATTGTCTAAACAACGAGATATATGGAAAACGAATTCGATGAGTGGTAAACATCTTCGTGTGAGATGCATGGCTCACATACTTAATCTAATTGTGCAAGATGGTTTGAAGGAAACTGATATTTCTGTAAAACGTGTTAGACAAGATATGAGCTATGTGAGATCATCTCTGCAAAGGACCTTAAAGTTTAGGGAATGTTGTGCAGATCAAGAGGTAGAATGTAGCAAAACATTATGTTTGGATGTTCCTACTAGGTGAAATTCCACCTACTTGATGTTGGAAACAGTGCAAAACTTTGAGAAGGCCTTTGACAAGCTTTATCTTTTTTATGATGGATTTTATACTCATCTTTGTACGCATGTTTGTGAGGATGGGAATGTTGCAGGGCCATTTGTATGTGATGATTGGGTGACTGTGAGAAACATGATAAAGTTTCTTGAAAGATTTCACTAACTCACCGAAAAAGTTTCAGGTTCATGTTATGTCACTTCTAATTGTTATTTTGAGGATATATGTGAGCTTGATAGTCATTTGAAAGCTTTTTTAGCTAGTGATGATACTAATTTGAGTAAGATGGCAGGGAAGATGAAAGAGAAGTTTTAAAAATATTGGGGTGAACCTGAAAAGATAAATAAAATGATATTCATTACTTCTATAATAGATCCTCATAACAAATTAGAGTATGTTGGTTTTGCACTTGAGGAAATGTTCGGGGAGGAACCGGGGAAGAAATTAACTGCCGAAGTGGATGCTTATTTGAATTCTTTGTGTGGGGAGTATAAAAAAAATATTCCAAAGGATGTTATCTTCAATCATCTCCATCTAAATCTACTTCATCTGATGACACATCTGATTCATCTAGTGGGAATGTGAGAACAAAGCAATTATTGAAAAGGCAAAAGGAAGACTCCGGAAGTGTAGGTGCTAAATCTGAGTTGGAAAGATATATTGGTGAAGGACAAGAGCCATTGTCTGATGATTCTGATGACTTTAAAAAATCTTAGATTGGTGAAAAATTAATGTGCCTCAATTTCCTATTCTATCTGAGCTAGCTCATGATGTATTAGCCATTCCAATTTCAAGTGTTGCATCGGAATGTGCATTTAGCATAGGTGGCCGCATTCTTGATTCATTTAGGAGTGCATTGACTCCTCGGTTGGTGCAAAGTCTTGTTTGTGTTCAAGATTAGTTTAGATGTGAGGGTACTCCTATTAATGTTGAAGAAGATTTGGAGTTTCTTGAGCAAATTGAAATTGGTAAAGTTTTGCGTTTTATGAGTGTTTTAGTGAAGTTTGTAAGTTTAAATGACACACTTTATCAAATTATATTTAGATATGGCAAAGAGCAGAAGAGAAACTTGCATTGTTGAAAGAGATACTAGCATTGTTGATGCATAGTTTGAACACGTGGTAAGTTTAAAGATTTGCTTGTTTTATGATATCCTTTATTCCTTTTGTTATTTATAATTAAAATATTTTATTAACTTGTGATCTTTTCTTTTTTTTATAGGTTCAACTATGCCTCGTGGTCTTAAAGCTAGATCGCCTATTTGGGAACATTTTGAGCTAGTTAAAGTAAATAAAGAAGCCCACAAAGCAAAGTGCCTTCATTGTGGTCGAGTTTATAATTGTCATCGGAAGTATTATGACACTTTTGGCTTAGTGAAGCATATTAAGAAGTGTCCCATGCCTCATCCAGTGATCCGTATTTAAGACTTTAAGTATCCTTTTCTAGACTTACTTTGTGGCTTGTGGCTTGTGGCTTGTGGCTTGTGGCTTGTGATTAGTTTGCCACTGTTTTGTTGTTTGGTGATGGTATTTCTAGACTTGTTTTGGACTTTGGTAGCTGCGAGTTCTAGTTAAACTGTGTTTGCTTATCTTCTTGTTTGAAGTATTTAATGCACATATGAAATCTTTCAGTGGCACATCAATCTATATTCAGTTACATAAATGGTGCATCTCTTGGTTTGTATTTCCATTTTATGTCTCATAATGCATGCCAAAGAGATTAGTCACTGTTACAGCTTTCTGATTTTCATATGGAAATTGGAAGGGAAAAAGTTTTTCTTTGCAATTTTGTTTAGCTATAACTAGACTGCTAGCCAGAGGCCGACCTAAAGATTCGTAGTCTACATGAGATATAAAAATCGTGAACCATTAATAATCGAAAAACTAAATCGGAAATAACTGAACCGAACCTTGAAAAAATAGCACCGAACCGTAAATACTTTGGTTTGATTTGGTTATTAATAATACAAAACGGATAAACCGAACCGTACTTTCATAATAACCAAACGACGCCCACCCCTAAAGCCAAGAATATCGAGGAGTTCCAGTCTCGGTTGGACTCAGTAACTTCTGATCGGGAAAGATTGGCCTCGGAACTGGCAGCGGCCAAATCAGGGGCCAAAATAGCCATGGCTAATGTTGATGCAATGGTGGTTGTTTATCGATCTGATGCTGAAGCCACTCAAGTTCGAGCAAAGGAGGTTGTCGGGGCTGCTCAAGCTCGATCAAATTGGGTTGCCGAGCATGCTAAATACCAATTTCAGAGGGAGACTCTACAGGAGATCCATGCTCGTGGCTTCGATCTTTCAGCCGAGATCGAGAATGCAAAAGAGCTTGAAGCCGAAGCCAGAGTGTTGACCTTTACTGATGATGATGATACCAGGAGTATGGGTGGTTCTGAGAGCGGAAGCCTCGAGGGTGAAGATGCTGCTCCTGGAGAGGACTAAGCCTTTTTAGTATTTCTCTTCTTCCTTTTAAGACTGTTTTAGTCTTTTTGTAGAAAAACTTGATCAGCCATGGTGCCCTTGTAAATAATTTTGTTATATAAAATCTTAGTCTTTCTTTTTGTGGCTTCCAAATCTTTTGCCTAATTTATACAAAGGCCAAAAGGTGCCTCAGCATGAGATAATTATTTGAAAGTTCGAGTGAGTGTTCGAACTCGATCATTTCTTATAGGCAGTCCCCGAGTGGATTTTCGAATTTGAATTAAGATAGCCCTTTTAAATAGGGTTCAAGTGAAATGATTTGTTCGAACTTGAATTTGTGTATCCCTTAGGTTTTATGGTCGAGTGAGAATAATTTCTGAACTCGAGTTAGTGCAGCCCTTAGGCTTTTCAGTCGAGTGAGAATGATTTATCGAACTCGGATTAATGGAAGCCCTTGGGCTTGATAGATAGTCCCCGAGTGAGAATGGTTGCTCGAACTCGAGTTAGGGTATCCCTTAGGCTTTAAAGTCGAGTGAGAATGATTTTTCGAACTCGAATTAAGGTAGCCTTTAGGCTTTTCAATTGAGTGAGAATTCTCGAACTCGAGTTAATGGCATCCCTTGAGCTCGATAGATAGTCCCCAAGTGAGAATGGTTGCTCGAACTCGAGTTAGGGTGCTTGATAGTCGAGTGAGGATGATTTCTCGACCTCAAATTAAGAATATCCCTTAGGCTTAGTGGTCGAGTGAGGACTTTCTCGAACTCGAAATAAGGTAGCCCTTGGGCTTTGTAGTCGAGTGAGAATGATTTCTCGAACTCGAATTAATGGCACTCCTTGGGTTCGATAGATAGTCCCCGAGTGAGAATGGTTGCTCGAACTCGAGTTAAGGTAGCCCTTAGGCTTTATAGTCGAGTGAGGATTTGCTCAAACTCGAAATAAGAGTAGCCTTTAGGCTTAGTGATCGAGTGAGGACTTGCTCAAACTCAAAATAATGTAGCCCTTGGGCTTTGTAATCGAACGAGTGTTTGCTTGAACTCAAATTAATGTAGCATTTAGGCTTTGTAGTCGAGTGAGAATGATTTCTCGAACTCGAATAAAGGTAGATTTTAGGCTTTTCAGTAGAGTGAGAATTCTCGAACTCGAATGAATGGCAACCATTGTGCTCGATAGATAGTCCTCGAGTGAGAATGGTTGCTCGAACTCGAGTTAGGGTAGCCCTTAGGCTTTATAGTCGAGTGAGGATGATTTCTCAAACTCGAATTAAGAATATCCCTTAGACTTAGTGGTCGAGTGAGGACTTGCTCGAACTCGAAATAAGGTAGCCATTGGGCTATGTAGTCGAGTGAGAATGATTTCTCGAACTCGAATTAATGGCAGCCATTGTGCTCGATAGATAGTCCTCGAGTGAGAATGGTTGCTCGAACTCGAGTTAGGGTAGCCCTTAGGCTTTATAGTCAAGTGAGGATTTGCTCGAACTCGAAATAAGGTAGCTCTTGGGTTTTGTAGTCAAGTGAGAATGATTTCTCGAACTCGAATTAATGGCAGCCATTGTGCTCGATAGATAGTCCTCGAGTGAGAATGGTTGCTCGAACTCGAGTTAGGGTAGCCCTTAGGCTTTATAGTCAAGTGAGGATTTGCTCGAACTCGAAATAAGAATAGCCCTTAGGCTTAATGGTCGAGTGAGGACTTGCTCGAACTCGAAATAAGGTAGCTCTTGGGTTTTGTAGTCAAGTGAGAATGATTTCTCGAACTCAAATTAAGAATATGTCTTAGGCTTAGTGGTCGAGTGAGGACTTGCTCGAACCTCGAAATAAGGTAGCCATTGGGCTTTGTGGAGCTTGATCTTGTTGATTTTTCTGTTGGAAGTCCCCGATTTATGGGGTAATTTTTCAAACTTCGGTCATGGTCTGCCCTTGAGCCTGTTTGCATAATAGATCATGAAATAGAAAAGTCTTTTCAAGATATGAGATATCGGTAAAGAAGAAATTTATCTTTACAAGTCATTATACATGTGTTCATGTTTTGTGCCAGGGCTCGAGCAAACTACACGGGCATGGTTCGTTTTGACCATTTTGCCCTTACAATTTTTCCTATCAATACCTTGTTGCCATGAAGTAACTTTCTTGAATCGAACTTAATATATTCGAGGGTGATGCCCCCAGTATTCGAGGTTGATTGTAAAAAGGCATCAGATACTGTTGAGTTGTTCTAAGTTAGCATGATCAATGGTTTCCTCATAAAAAACCTTGCCAAAAGACCCATTTGGGATAAAACCGGTCGAAGGGAAAAAGAGTGCAACGCGTGCTTTCAGACCTAAAGGCTTCGAGTTGAATAATCCATCCATATTTCTGGTCGAACACTTGCGAGGGTTAATTTCAAAATATAAATGAACATGGGAGGGTCGTACCTTAGCAGTAATATCATTTTAGGTGCAAAACGTTCCAACTGTTCGGTAGTTGTTTGTCGTTTATCACGTCGAGCTTGTAGGACCCATTTCCAACGATTTCGAGGACCCAATATGGTCCTTCCTAGTTCGGACCCAGTTTTCCTTCATTCGAATTTCGGGTGTTGGGAGTGACTTTCCTTAGTACCAAGCCCCCGATTTTAAAATTTCAAAGATTGGTTCTTCGATTGTAGTATCTTTCGATCCGCTGTTTTTGGGCGGCCCATCGGACGAGAGCGGCCAATCGGACGAGAGCGGCCTCTCGTCTTTTATCCAATAATTTAAGGCTCTTGTTCATGGTCTCGTTATTCGACTCCTTTGTTGCATATCGAAACTTGATGCTAGGTTCTCCAACCTTAACCGGGATCAAAGCTTTGGCGCCATAGACCAACGAGAATGGTGTTGCTGCGGTACTGGATTTCGATGTTGTGCGATATGCCCATAGGACCTCGGGCAGTATTTCTTTCCATTTTCCTTTGGCGTTGGTTAATCTCTTCTTAAGATTTTGGATATTGGTTTTGTTGGTCGATTCGGCTTGTTCGTTTCTGCTGGGATGGTACGGTATTGATAGGATCCTTTTGATCTTGTGATCCTCGAGAAATTTAGTTATTTTGTTGCCGATGATTTGTTTTCCATTATCACATACAATCTCGGCTAGCACCTCGAATCGACATATGATGTTTTCCTAAATGAAGTCTATCACTTCCTTTTCTCTGACTTTCTCGAAAGCCTGTGCTTCAACCCATTTAGAAAAATAATCAGTCATAAACAAAATAAACTGAGCTTTACCTGGGGCCGATGGGAGGGGGCCGACGATGTCCATCCCCTATTTCATGAAAGGCCATGGAGATAGGACCGAATGGAGTAGCTCCTCGGGTAGATGAATCACGGGCGTATGTCTTTGGTATTTGTTGCATTTTCGAACGAACTTCTTCACATCTTTGCTCATATAGGTCCAATAATACCCTACTCTGACCGCTTTGCAGACCAGCGAATAGGCACCGGAATGGTTTCCACAAGTGCCCTCGTGAATTTCTCGTAGTATGTAATCGGTATCTCCTGGTCCCAAACATATTGCCGATGGTCCATCAAAAGTCCTTCCGAATAACATTTCGTCTTCGGATAGGGTGAATCGTGCTGCCTTTGTGCGCAACGCTCTCGATTTCTTTGGATCTGATGGAAGCTTCCCGTTCTTGAAGTACTCTTTATATATTTGTTTCTCCAATCCCAAGTTAGACTTGTAGAATTTATCTCGGCGTGACCTTCTTCGATCACCGATTTTATGAGTTGTACGACAGTCCCCGAGTTGAGTTTGTCATCTTCGACCGATGAACCTAAGTTCGCAAGAGCGTCGGCCTCGTTGTTCTGTTCTCGGGGTACATGTTGCAAAGTCCATTCTTTAAATTGATGTAGAGTCACCTGTAATTTATCCAGTACCTTTGCATTCGATTTTCTCAGACTTCAAAAGTCCCGTTAACTTGGTTTACCACGAGGAGGGAATCACACTTAGCTTCTATGATCTCTGCTCCCAAGCTTCTAGCTAGTTCGATACCTGCAATCATGGCCTCATACTCGGCCTCATTGTTAGTCAATTTCATAGTTCTAATATATTGTCTAATTGTTAGTACAATGCCTAATCCGGACCCCTTCGCGTTTGAGGCACCGTCCGTGAAAAGGGTCCAGACTCCCGAAGAGGTTCCCAATTTTATAAGTAGCTCTCTTTCAATCTCGGGCACGAGGGTTGGTGAAACGTTAGCGACGAAGTCTGCTAAGATTTGAGACTTGATAGCGGTTCGGGATCAATATTCGATAACGTACCCATCAATTTCTATGGACAATTTGGCCAATCGACCCGAAAGCTCGGGTTTGCACAAAATATTTCGAAGAGGATAAGTTGTTACAACATGTATCGAGTGAGATTGGAAATATGGTTTTACTTTCCTAGAGGCGCTTATTAAAGCAAGCCCTAATTTTTTTAAGTGTGGATATCTAGTTTCGGCCTCGCCTAAGGTCCGACTGACATAATAAATAGGGAATTGTGTACCTTGTTCTTCTCGAATCAGGACTCCACTTACCGCTATCTCTGAGACAACTAAGTACAAATAAAGTTGTTCGTCCATTTTGGGGGTATGAAGCAGAGGTGGGCCCGATATATACCACTTTAGTTCTTCCAAAGCATGTTGGCATTCCGGAGTCCATGCAAAGTTACTTTTCTTCTTAAGTAGTGAGAAAAATCGGTGGCTCCTATCTGAGGATCTCAAAATGAATCGTCCCAAGGCGGCTATTCTCCCCGTTAACCTTTGCACAACCTTCACATTATCTACTACCGTGATGTCCTCGATAGCTTTGATTTTATCGGGGTTGATTTCGATTCCTCGGTTGTATACCATGAAACCAAGAAACTTGCCTGAGCCAACACCAAATGCACATTTTTCGGGGTTGAGCTTCATATTGTACTTCTTTAGCACGTCGAAAGTTTCATGCAAATGTTTTAAATGGTTCTCTGCTCGTAGGGACTTAACCAACATGTCATCAATATAAACTTCCATTGATTTTCCTATTTGTTTTTTGAACATTCGATTTACTAGGCGTTGATAAGTTGCACCAACATTTTTTAGACCGAATGGCATTACGTTATAACAACAGGTACCGTACTTAGTGACAAACGAGGTCTTTTCTTCATCCTCCAAGTTCATTTGTATTTGATTGTACCCAGAGTAGGCATCGAGAAAATTGAGAGTCTCGTGGCTGGCCGTGGAATCGATCATACGATCGATGCTAGGCAAAGGAAAGGAATCCTTAGGGCATGCTTTGTTCAAATCTGTATAATCTATACACATTCTAAGTTTGTTTTCTTTCTTAGGAACCACCACCACATTTGCTAGCCATTCAGGATATTTAACTTCTCGAATGGATCCTATTTTAAAATGTTTGGTTACCTCGTCCTTGATGAAGGCGTGTTTGACCTCGGACTGGGGCCTTCTTTTTTGCTTTATCGAACGGAATTTTGGATCCAAGCTCAGTCTATGAGTGACTATCTCCGGTGGGATCCCTGTTTTGTCGAGATGGGACCAAGCGAAACATTTCATTTTAGCTATAAGAAATTGAATAAGCTTTTTCCTGAGCTCGGGATCTAACCCTGTGCCCAGGTATACCTTTCATTCGGGCAGATGTTTGACTAGCGTGATTTGCTCCAGTTCTTCGACCGTTGACTGGGTAGCGTCGGTATTATCGGGGATCACAAAGGATCGAGGGATCCCATAGTCATCGTCATCGTTAGTCTTCTGATTCTCTAGTTGGGTCGAAGCTGACGTTTGTGATTGCTATTTGGTATCCTGTTCCTCCTTCGAATCTGATCCCTTTGTCGATGATAGTATAGATATCGAAATCGCCTAATCGATGGCAAACATTTCTTTTGCGGCCGGTTGCTCTTCGTAGACCATTTTGACTCCCTCCGATGTTGGGAATTTCAGAACCTGGTGGAGGGTCGAGGGTACAACTCTCATATTATGGATCCACGGTCTTACAACTCTCATATTGTGGAACTTCATTTTTTAGATGGTCCCGACCACGTTTATCGGCAGTATTATCTCGCCCTTAGTAGTTTCAAATGCCATATTGAATCCGTTTAGAACCAGGGTTGCGGGCACAACCTGGTCCTGTAGACCGAGCTGCTTTATGACCTTCGATCTAATAATGTTGGCCAAACTACCTGGATCAATTAACACACACTTAACTTGAGTTTTATTCATAAGTACATATATTACCAGTGCATCATTATAGGGTTGCATGATTCCTTCTGCATCTTCATCACTAAAGGACAAGATTCCTTTAGGTGTATTATCCTGAGACCGAGACCGCTTCTCTCTTTCAATCGACATCTTAGTGCGTTTAAGCACCGGCCCCTGGGGATATCGATCCCACCGATGATCATGTGGATGATGTGTTGTGGATCTTCTTGTTTATTTTGTCTTTTAAAATCCCTGTTTTTGAAATGGTTTTTGGCCCGGTCACTTAAAAATTCTTGAAGGTGCCCTTTATTGAATAACCAGGCTACCTCCTCTCTCAATTGCCTGCAATCTTCCGTTTTGTGGCCATGAGTGCCATGATATTCTCACATTTGATTGGGATTCCTCTGGGTTGGATCGGTCTGCAGAGGTCGAGGCCATTTAGTATCTTTAATACGTTCGATAACTGATAAGATGGCGGATGCATCGATGTGGAAGTTATATTCCGATAACCGCGGTGCTTTCTTAGGTCCAGTATGCTTGTCGAACCCATTCTTGTTTATCAACCCCCGAGACCATTGGCCTCGATCTCTTCTTTTATTATTTTGTACGAGGTTACGTCTTGGTTCGTTACCCTATAATCTCCACTATACCGCTGGTATTAGTCCTTGATTGGCATTTGTTCTCTGTTGATGTCCCTTTTAATAATGGACCCAGAACCCAACTGGTCGTCTTTGACTTTAATCTTCGATTGATACCGATTGTGAACATCGGCCCAGGTAACAACTGGGCACTCGATTAGGTTATGCTTTAACCGTCGTGAAGTTATCGAGCTTTGTTCGTTCAGACCTTGAGTGAAAGCTTGAATAGCCCAATCATCTGTGACTGGTGGTAGGTCCATTCGTTCCATTTGGAAACGAGAAACGAATTCTCTCAGCATCTCGTTATCCTTTTGTCTTACCTTGAAAAGGTCTAACTTCCTGGTTTTGACCTTTATGGCTCCAACATGTGCTTTTACGAAAGAATATGCAAGCATAGCAAAAGAATCGATAGAGTTAGACGGTAAATTATGATACCATATCATTGCTCTCTTTGACAGGGTTTCACCGAATTTTTTCAATAATACAGATTCGATCTCGTCATCCTCTAGATCGTTCCCTTTAATGGCACATGTGTAAGAGGTGACGTATTCGTTGGGTTCGATCGTTCCATTATACTTAGGAATTTCGGGCATGCGGAACTTCTTGAGGATCGGTTTCGGAGCTGCATTCGGGGGGGAAGGTTTTTGTACAAATTTTTTGGAATCCAAGCCTTTCAATATTGGTGGTGCCCCTGGGATCTGATGAACCCTGGAGTTATACGTTTCCACGTTTTTGTCATTTGCTTCAATCCTTCTTTCCCCTGACTCTATTCGTTTTTGTTAGTTCCTCGAACATCTTAACAATTTCGGGATTAGTCCCCGATTCTTGCTCATTTGACCTCACTACAGCTGGCCCTTTTTATGGGTAACTTATTGGGGTAGACTGGGCTTGATCCTGGTCGGTGCTTGGGTTTGGCTCTACAACTGGGCTATTGCTACTTGTTGAGCTTGCAACATTTCGAAAATCATAAGTAAGCTGATTCCTTTTTCCTCAGCATTTTGGGTATTTCGAGCTGCAAATCGAGTTCCACCATGAATGTTATTTTCAGGGTTGGAACGTTGGTTTGCCTCGATGTTCACATATTATTTAACGTCTATTGGTTCCTCGACCCGAGCTCTAATGGGATCGACAAGTGGCCTTTCACCCCCGGGCGTTAAGTTGTTGTCTTCATCTTGAAGGACAACTTCGTTGTCGATAGGTAAGGCCATTAATTGAGAATTCGTTGTTTTTAGCCTGAAATCAAAGACACTTCCAAGAGCAAGTGTAAAATAGTATGTGTCATATAGATTCGTACCAAATAACCACTATTATCCTTAGCCCTATGGTGGGCACCAAACTGTTTACTCGAAAAACAGATAGAGTTGAATTTATACGTAGTTCTAAGAATACGTGGTATAACTTGGTACAAATCGGAAAAGTAAGTAGAAATATATCGAATATTGACTGTATAAAGGAATGAAATACAAACCAAATTGAGTAGAGAACGATTTCTAAACAAGCAAGATGAATCAATGTCCCAGCTCAAAAAAGGATAATCTCAACTATATCAATGTAATAGTCTTGTGAATGTATCAATGTTTCTTCTCTAGATGTTGATGTTTCATGCTTACATAAATAATAGCCACTTCTTTATATAGTAGAAGAACCTACTTTGTTGGGGTCTGCTTCAACCGATGAACATCGATAGCCTTTAATCTCTGTCACAAGGAAGATTGTTGTCTGAAATTCTAATTAAGTAAGTAGTTCTTTACAGAAAATGGTTTAATTTTCTGGTGCATTTTACCTGGTTTTGATATTTGTTGTACATATTAGGGTATCAATTAGGGTTTTAATTGTAAAAATAATGACTTAGGACTTTTTAAATTGAAGGTACTTAGAATGAATTTCTACATCTCATGCGTGCATGGCTAATAGATATTTTCGTAACAACCTCAAAATATAGGAATTTTTCTGTTGAATACTTTATATGTATCTGAAATTGTCGTCTTGTGATTTTTTACTGTTAAAAATTGGGGCTTCTTTGATAAACACTTTATTTTTGTGTTTCTAATTATCGGCTTGTGCTTTTTTATTATTAAAAGTTGGTTCTTTTCTTACACATAGCTTTATCTTTGTTTCACATTATCGGGTTGTATTTTTTTAAGTTGGGGCTTTTCTGTAAAATCCTCTTATGTTATTGTTTGTGGATGTAGGGTAATCTATGACTTCAAAATATTTTTAACCTAAGGTGAAAAATTAGAGGGATGATGGTGAGTGAGGTGGGGCCTATTTATATTGGAGGTAGGACAGAACATGTTTTCAACGTTGATGAGGATCATTTGTCAATTCCTAAACTGGCAGATTATGCTAGGAGTTTTGGAATTACTAAGTTAGTAAATACCTTTATGGTTCCATCTAAGGGGGTAATTTGGTTGAATTGAAAAATGATAGGTACATATATGGCCTTTTACTATTATTGTCTGATGGGGACACAATAGACATTTATGTGGGTGAAGACTCAATTATAGAGGAAGGGGGTCCTACTGGTTTGTTTGGTAGTCAAATAATAAGTATAGATGCCAATTTAAGTATAGTGGGTGAGCCTTTTAATGCATTTGTCAGCATTGAAAGAGGTAACAGGGAATCTGATTATCTTCTTGCTCCATCTATTGTTGCTTTAAATGTTGGGGTGGGTGAACAAGATGTAGATGTGAATGCATATTGGTATTCTTCAATATACTGGACAGATACAGATGAAGAAGAAGTTGCACAAGACCTAGCTATTGTAGAGCACACTGCACAATACCTAGATATTGTACAACAATCTGCACGTAGTGAAGAAGACTCCGAAGATGATATTGCAGGAAATGATGGTGATGGTGCTGAATCTGACCGGTCTATAGATTATAGAAGTGACGTGCATGAGGAGTTAAGGATTCTTAAGCAAGATGTGAAGCAATTCAAGAAACAAATAGGAGGGGCAAAAAAAGTAAGAAGGGAAAAGGTGGTGGTTATCTAGCACATGTGTGGTTAAGTTGATAGATACAAAAGATGGGAAGAAACAGTTCAACTCTTTCTACATTTGCTTTGATGCTATGAAAAGGGGATTATAGCAGGGTTGTAGAAAATGTATAAGTCTGGATGGGTGCTTTCTTAAGGGAATTTGCAAGGGTCATCTCCTAGTAGATGTTGCCAAAGATGGAAACAACCAAATGTTTCCAGTGGCGTGGGCAGTAGTTACCCAGAAAAAAAAAAGACACGGAGATGATTCCTTAAGATTTTGCAAGAAGACATTCACTTGGGAGATGATTCACAGATCACTATCATTAGTGACATGCAAAAGGTAAGTCTTTATCTATTGTAGTTATATATTGAATGTGCATTTTATTACTATTATTATGTTTCTAACTACATGTTCTTTGTTCTTGAATGACAGAGATTGATATAGTTTGCTGGTAAAGTATATTAACTTTTAAGTTATTTATGCCCCTGTTAATTCATATAGCTCGCTAATTGTACTTATGTTTTATGTACTAGTTTGCTGAATCACACTAATCCTCAATTGTTAATCCAAAGAAGAGAAATATAGGTGATTATGGTACAAGCAGTAAAGGTAAAGGGGCCATAAATGGTTACAAGAAACCAAGTATTGTGGGACATGGTGTATTTGTTTCGCAAAGTGGATATACTAGTATTAATGTAAGTGTCTTAAATTCTTAAGTTCAGTATTTTTGTTAGGAAGAACAACAGCTTGTGCTAATGTAAGTGTTTATGCCCGTTTCAACAAGGGTTGCCTAGCAGCAGAACAATTAAAACTCCATCTGCTGTTGTGATCAATTCAACACATGTGACTGGTCACATTTGTCACCAACCAACCAAAGGGCTTAAATGGAAAGGCAAGACAGCTATAACTCAAAGACAACTCCAAGTCCAAAGTGCACAACATCGCATCACTACTAGATCAAGGGCAACTAGAATTCAAACAAGGGTAGAAGTCAAGGGAAAATCTCCCTCCAAGATCCCATCTTAAATATGTTTTTGTTGGCCGTCTTAATTTTTGTTGTGGTATCTTTGAAACTGGTATTGTGTTATTGACAGTCGTATATTTTGAAACTGCTATTGTGTTGGCAGTCATATCTTTTGAAACTGGTATTGTGTTTTGGAATGTATTTAAAGCAGCAGTTGAAACTGGTACTCACTATATTGCTGCTCTTTGAATGCTGATGAAGAACATTTAACAGTTAACGAATTCCAGTTATTTTGAGTAATGATTCATTATGAATGCCTCCAGTTATTTTCGTCTTTGTACACTATGAAATAGCAGGATAGTCTATGTTGTATGAACTAATTGAACCCATAAAGAGAGAGCAGCTAAAACAGCAAGAATTTGGAACATATCTGCCAACATATATATTGTTTCATAGAGACAATACATTGAATAACACAAATAGAGCTTCTGGTGAGTACATTCATCGAACTAAAACACAACTGGAAACTACATTGATCGAACTAAAACACAAATACATTTTTTGACATTTTGTTAACAAGATTATAGACAAAAACCCAAATATATTAGTACATTGCATAACAAGCTATAACACAATATTAGCTTCAAGACTTTCTTCCACTTCAATTATTTTTATTGATTGTTGCTCTTATTTGGCAAACCCAATATCACAACATTTGCTTGCCGAGGGAATTGAGGGTCATACCACTCGAAATGTTCACATGAACTTCGCCATTTAGACTGTGTGGAATCAAAATAAACAAAATCAGAACTTAAGAAAAATCAAACAAAATACAACCCATTCAAAATTTCAGAAATTAACCTACCCCATAGTACTTACAACCGAAGAATCTACGCTCGGAGTTGTCCTTCGACCATGAAATTTTCAATACTGGAAGACACCCACACGCACAAAATAACTTTCGCTTCGAATCCATGAAGTGAAATTAGAAGAATACTTAGAAAGTTGATGGCATAAAGAAGGAAAGGCACAACAGATGTTCTTTAATAGAGGAAGGGGTGTAGAAGAGAATATATAGGAAAAGAGAGAGAAAGAGTCGTTGGAACAATCACATTTGGGTTAAAATTTTTGTTCCACGTGCCCAACTGAGTTTGTATCTAATTCTTATGCAAGGTCAGCATAAAAGGGGTATTTAAAGATGAAAAATCAAGTGAAGGGAGTATTTAGGACCCCATATAGTAAAAGGGGAACTAAATAAAAATTATCAAGTATAGGGGTCCCTAATATTTCCCTCGTACAATTAACAAAAAAGTCTGAGGTGAACTAAAAATGGTTCTACCTGCACCATATACGTTTTGACAAGGCAAATATTCTACTTGAGAAATGTGTACATGGGATACTATAGGGTATCATTTCAAAAAGGTATTGGAGAAACATGGATTTTGTTCCTTCCATAATAAAATAAATTACTCTATTATATGTCAAAGAAATCTGATGCTTACTCAGTCATGTTTAATCTTAATACAGCAGATTCTGGCATGTCTCCTGAACTAGTAGAGGATGCCTCGCTATACTACTTCAAGCTTCTACTGAAATGGTTGCAACTCGAAAGTTTGATCGTGCAAATAATTTGCTAAACCTGTCTATCAATGTATTTTAGCTTGTTCTAGCATATAACCTGCCTTATATTCTAGGTTACTTATCTCGTTATTTATGGATGATACTTGTAGTTATAGTCTAGGTGACCTGAAAGTTCAAAAATTGTTGTACACTATCAATTCATAGAAATTAAACTTAAGCAAGAAAAGAGAGATCAGAAAGAACTTAAAATTGTTGAATTTTCATTCCATACTAGAAGAGTGTGGAATAAAAATAGAATACATGATAAATAACCAAATTAAGGGGGTTAAACAGTGTGGCCTAATGCTCTCTTGGTCATGATAAAAAAGAGATGACTACAGTTACTTCACTCTATCAAAATGTTAAAACAAGAAACTTATGCGAAAGGAGGATAACAAAAAGTTAAAACAAGGAATCTTTAGTGGACAATATCCTATTTGCAAGATCAACTTACTAGCACTTTGCGAGCCCATGAAGAAAGATGGAAGAAGAAACTAGAAAAACAGTATAAGTTATAACATGAATGAGCAGAAAAAGCTTTGCAAATAGAGGTTTCCTAGAAAAGAAAGATGAAAAGTGTGGCTCGCATCGAACATGCCTTAGATAGGGACAAAATCATGGTAGAGATTCAAGAGGTGGCAATCAACCTCCAAATATATAATTCAAGGCTACAACCAAGAAAGTGCTGGTAAGTTGATCTTGCAAATAGGAAATTGTCCACTAAATATACTTGAGCTAAACGACCTGAACTCCTGAAGTTATCCCAAAAATATTCCATTTTTTCTTGGAACAGAATGCTTAGTTTCCGTTTTCTTATAGTAAGGGAGTTCTTGAAATTCCAAGTTCTGTCTTTCGTTTTTTCGTTAAAGTGTGGCGGAGATGGTTATAGCTAATCATATCATTGTATACTTGCTTATCATAATTTCATGACATGTCATCTAGTCGTGTATACATATATCTTCAAAAGGCTTATACAAAGATCAATTTTCATTTATTCAATGCCAAAATAACATTTGCGCAAAAAGACGAGAAAACAATAACAACATACCTAGTGTGATCCCACAAGTGAAATTTGGGAACGACTAAGTGTACCAGACCTTATCCCTAACTTGTATAAGGTAGAGAGTGTAGAAGTTAGTGGTGATACAGTTGTCACTTAGGAATGTACAACTATCAGTTAGGTGTTAAGTTAAGTAGAGAAGAGTTAGTTGAATTAGTTAATATGTCATTGTCAGTCGGTTAGTATATAAAAGAGAAAAGAGTCTGTAAATACACATAGATTTATTTTCATTTGTCTTTGTACATCAGAGCTTATCAATGGAGATATTTCTCTCTCAATCTTCTCTGAAACTCTCTCTCTCTCTCTCTCTCTCTCTCTATCATTCACCATGGCTGAGCTAATCAATATGGTATCAGAACTTTGGTAAATCGGTCAGCTCAGCTACTACGGAGGAGTATTAGAGAAGTGTATCTGTTCTTAGATCGAGCTATTTCTTCATCTGGAAAAGTTCCTCTGCAACCTAGGGTTTCTGAAACTTGTTAATTTCAGTTGAATCTCGACAAATTACTGTAAAATTCATCTCTAATTGCTTGTTGTGGTTCCAAATCAGTAACCTAGCTAAGTTTTCTGAAGAAACATAATGGCAATTGAGTAAGATGATTCCGCCTCTGCTGCTCAGGTTGCTACAGCTCCATCCCCAAATCTTCATGACATTCCATCTAGTTCATCACAATCATCCTTTATACATTCATCCATCAGATACGCAAAGTTTGGTACTAATCTCTATTCAACTTCAAGGATCTGAGAATTATTCAATTTGGAGTAGATCTATGAAAATTATATTACATGGCAAAAATAAGCTAGGCTTTGTTCTCGGTACCTGTAGGAGGGAAATGTATGATCATAGTCTACACAAACTGTGGGATAGATGTAATGCGATTGTTCTAGCTTGGATTATGAATATTGTTTCACTAAATCTCATTAGTACTGTGATTTACGTATCTAATGCACACAAGGTGTGGGAAGATCTTAAGGAAAGGTTTGATAAAGTCAACGCCTCTAGAAGCTGCTATCTTCACAAGGAAATTGCTACTTGGACTCAAGGTGTGTCATCTATGCCTGTGTACTTCTCCAAACTTAGAGAATTGTGGGATGATTACGAGGCCTTAGCACCTCTACCCTCTTGTGGTTGTCCTGAGTCTAGAAGACATGCTGAACATTATCAGACACAAAAATTGTACCATTTTTGACAGGTTTAATGAATCATTTGAACATGCTAAGGATCAAGTTCTTATTACTCATCCATTACCTAACATCAATCAGGCATATGCCATGATTATTAATGTTGAAAGTCAGAGAAACAATGGTGCTAGAATCACTATTGGTATTGGTGCTGAAGTTACTGACCCTACAATAAGGCTGAGCAACAAAACTTCAGTAGGAGGTTACAGATAAAAGAATAATTCTGGCAAGGCCTTGGTTCAATGTGACTACTGTAACTATAAGGGATGCACCATGGAAAATTATTTCAAATTGCATGGTTATCCTACAGGTTTTAAACCTAAGAAGAAAGGAGGACCTCCAAATACTTATACCAACATATATGCCAACAATGTAACTAATGTAGGTGGTCAATATTCAGGGGGTCAACATTGCTCTTTGTTGGTTCCCCGAGTACACGCAAGTATATGTGGTCGTCAACTAATAAAGTGACTCGAAAGTCGGATGTCGAACCCATAGAGACTTAGATCAATTGTCAACTAAGCAAACTAAAATTAATTAATTGTATCAAGAGTGATATTTTTCTATTAATCTACTATTGCGAAAATTAAACAAGTAACAACTAACTTATCAATAATGCAAGTGTGTATAATGAGGTTTTACTTCAACTGAGATGACAATTCCAGGATTGTGGTTAGTTTATCAATCCTATTAAGTTCAATAATCACACTCGTTAATCCAGATTATCTATGGTTGCTAATTAACTGCATCGTTTATGTGAATAATATATTTCCACAATACTACTCGCCTGCCCACAATATATCAAACCTATATTCCTATGGTATTGGGTCTATCATGAACAAATATAATACGGTATTCAATTAAGCAAGACTGTTAGGTGTATTCCTATCCTAACCGCGAAATCTTTTCCCGAACTACAGGTTCAGAAACAAGCTCTCTCTAATTCTACCCTAATCTAAACATGGCTTTCCCAAGCATAGCATAGATAGTATGGTGAATTGGTAGCTACAACAATTCACAAGTTAAATCTAGAATTAAAGAAACAACCACAAGATGATAATCCAAATTAACGAAGATGTAATTAATAAACGTTAATAATCATGTCAACCACAACCTAGAACAGAGTGCTTAGCCACTCATGTTTGTACTAACAATTTTCCAAGTATTTGCATAAATAAATTATAAAGAAAAGATAAAGGAATGAAGAACTCGGTGATTTTCCTCTCCAAAAGTTGTTCCAAGTGATGTTCTTGCCTCCGATCGCAAAAACTCCTCTAAAAATGGTGTTTAATGACTATTTATATGTGTAGGAAAAAATACTAGATGAAATAACCAAGTCTAAAACCAAAAAGGATACAAAATAGGCTTTACAACCTGAAACACCCTCGCTACAAACCGTGCGACGCGAGGCAAAACGCGAGCTTCATCTCGTTGTAGCCCGTGCGACACAAGCTCTATCGCGCGCTTTAATCCTCACCTCGCCTGCTCTAACGCGAGCAAAGTAACTCACTATGCCTGTTGCTGCTTCGATTCAATTTTGTTGCCTAACATTTCCAATTCACGTTTTTGTTTCTTTTTTCAATTATTCTTTTTGTCTTCTTTTGGCTTGTCTCTTTTGTCTTCCTTTGTGATGTTAAACTTTAATCTTTATATATCCACTAATTAAATAATTATATCTCCATTCTTGTAGTGTATAATATATATATAAAATCTCTACTTTGCTCCCAATTTCGTCTTCAACGTACCTACACATAAAATAAACTCAATTAAGCACAGATATAGTATAGTTTAGCATTAAATCCCCAAAATGTAAAGTAAGTAATGCGCTAAAATTATATAATTATAGCCAAACATCACTACCCACACTTAAACGTTGCTCGTCCTCGAGCAATCAAACTACACTTTATATAGACATGCCCTTTTTAAACAATTCTCCTAACTCACACACCAAGAATCTTTAAAATAAACTAAGCACAAGGGTGTAACATCTTCACCTCAAGATTTGACTCGCAAGTACCATGCATTATTCACAACTCACTCACTTAATCTAAAATAGAGGTCAATGACATTACCTTTCCTTCATGAATCAAGTGCCCTCACACAACAAAAGAGATTAGTTCCACACACAATAAAATTTAAGAACAATTAGAAACTCAAGATAGAAATAATTCACCCACTCTCATAAATAACATTCATATGCCACAAAAGATGCACCATAGGCTTGCCCGTAATGTACTACTCTACTAATCGAGCTCATTCAGTCTAGGATCAAGTAGGACTTTAATTAGTTGTAATGTAGGTTGCGAGTGGGCTAGGATACATTTGGATATAAGAGTGACTACACCTCCCTAAGCACTTTAATACATACACTTTAACATTTAACTCCATACTTATGTCAAACCATAACTCCACCTTCACATCAATATATATTAACTCCATACTTCTTTAAGCATAATTACATCAAGAGTCACCATTATTATGAAATATTTTTCATAGCAATACAACTATATTTTTCTTTTCTTTTTCAATTCAAGTGGCTCTTACTTTTTCAAAACAGTCCATCTTTCTCCTTAGTTCATTAGTTCCACTCAAAAGCCAAACCAACCACCCCACACTTTAACTTTTACAAAGTTCATAACAATTCAAGTGCTCATGAGAGGTTAAAAGGTTCAAATAAATGATTAATTCAAACAAATGGGTAAGGCTTTTAATGTGGTTGCTAAAGAAATAGGATTACAGGCTCAAAGGGGTTAAATACGTTACATAACAATTAGGCGGGTAAACTATATATATCTGGCTCAACAAATAAACGCCTATATCACTTCCAAGACTGAACAACACTACTCTTTCGCTTTGTAAACACATGGGAAAAGTTCTAGACATCAAATGCAATGCACATAATAACACACAAACCTCACACACACATGGCACATAACTCACTCAGGATCAGACTCATCAAGACACTCTAGTCAAAGCAGTTAACCAAATTTAAGATCATACAATTTAAGGTACTTATACAAGAGTCAAAAGCTGAGCCTAAGCGTCACAACCAAAGTACTCACCATTCTCAAGGCATAACAAAGTCAAGAGATATTGCTTCAATTCAATTCATCTCACAATGGCTCCTACTCCAAAAAAATAAAACTAACTACACCCGATTCAAACAAAACCCTTGAAAAAGAACCGTGGCTTACTACACTACATACAAAGAAAATATTTTTGTCCTTTTTCCTTAGACTTAAATCCCTCAAGAAAATTGTCTAAGAGACTCATCGTCAGGAAAAGTCCAATTTTTCTTCAATTGTTTTTCATAGCTACTAAATTACAAAAATACTACACAACTACGAAAACAAAAATAAGAAGTTAACATTTTTCTAACATCCTACTACTAATTATCTAGTGAATTCTCTCACCCCACACTTAAAAGAGTGCAGTGTCCCCAATGCACAAATAAAGCAAAACAATAACGAGGGTGGACAAGAAACTCTCTGAAAGGCCAAAGCAATAACGGCTCACGGGGTACTCAGACTTCCCCAGGCATGGTCCTTTGTGTGGGCACCCCACACTTAGTTCTCACCATCTAACTCGCTTTTGTATACTTCCAATGGATTTTCCTCCTATGCTTATAATCCTATAAAACAAAAACAAACACTACAACAATAAAAGAAAGCAGTAAAGATGGGTTGCCTCACAACAAGCGCCTGATTTAACGTCGCGACACGACACTGCTACTCTGCTCAGGCTGGGCGCTTTCTCTTCTTCTTTCTCCCATTAAGTCTAGCCTTTTTATATGCTCTTAGAAGGTCTCATCTTTCATCTCTGGCTCTTTTCTCAATCGTCCTTACACACTCAGCTTGCAACACCACCTCCTCCAACTCAGTTGTCCCATCCGAATCACTACAATCCACATAAGGACTCTGCTTTATCCCCTTCAGTTCTACCACAGTAATCATGCACAAGTCCTCATAATGCTTAGGGAGCTTAAGTGCCTTGTACACATTAAAAGTGATTTCCTCATCGTCAACTCTCATCTTCAACTTCCCTTCCCTAATATCAATAATCGCTCCACCAGTAGCTAAGAATGGTCGCCCCAAAATAATGGGTACTTCCTCATCTACCTCATAATCAAGAACAATAAAAATCAGTAGGAATAATAAACTTTCCCACTCGAACTAACACATCTTCAATAATTCCTTCTGGCATAACTAGTGACTTATCTGCCAACTGTAAAGTGATTGTAGTAGGTCTAAGCACCCCCAATCCGAGTTGCTTGAACAAAGAGGATGTCATCAAATTTATACTAGCCTCTAAATCACGCAGGGCTCTACCAACTTCTTGTTTTCCGAGAGACAGAGGAATTGTGAAACACCCACGATCCTTCAACTTAGGAGGAAGTTTACTCTGAACTCTAGCACTGCACTATTCAGTAAGTGCAACAGTTTCAAACTCTGTATGTCTTCGCTTATTTGCCACAATATCTCTGAGATACCTTGCATACTTAGGCACTTCCTGCAAAACTTCCACTAAAGGAAAATTCACACGCACTTGGCTCAAAATATCTAAGAATTTCTTGTACTTAGCATCATCTTTTTTGCTTTTGCAGTCTTTGTGGAAACGGAGGTGGTGGCCTTGTCACAATTACTGGCTCTGATCCTTTGTTCTCTTTCCCATTCTCCTCAACTGGCTTAGGAACTAATTCTCCTTTAGGACTAGCTGTATACTTCTTTTTCTGTGGAACTTCTTCTAATACTCTTCCATTTCTCAAGGTAACAACATTGACTTGAGCCTTAGGATTAGGCTCAGTATCACTCGAGAGAGCTCCAGCAGGTCTAATATTCTGATTATTAGCCATTTGCCCAAACTGCCTCTCTAGATTTCTGAATTCTATGCGCAATTATTGATTCTCAGCCCTGACTCGTTGATTCTCAGCCATAACTTTCTGATTGTCTATCAAGAGCTTTTTCATCATGTCAGTCAAACTCTCCTTTGCTTGTAGTGGAGGTTGAGGTGGATGATTGTAATTCGCTTGAGGTCTAATATTCTGATTTCCACCCCAAGAGAAGTTAGGATGATTTCTTCAGTTCGGACTGTATATGTTACCATATTGATCATGTTGATTCATCGTCCCTCTAGCTTGTTTCCCTACGTAGTAGATTGATTCGGGATTCACGGGACATATATCACTTTTGTGACCTTCATTATATAACTCGCAACAAGTAGACATCTGTTGTATATGTTTCATCTATTGTGCATGGTGCATTGTCATTTTATTCATCTGATTCGCTAATCTCGCTATATCTGCCCTCATTGCTGAGAAATCATCAAGCTCGATCACACATGCTGCCTTTTGTTTAAGTGCTCTTTGTGGTTCCCCATCTCCTTTCCAATTATTATCATTAACAGTGAAATTATTTAGCAGGATCTGGATCTCACTATACGGTCTTGCCATGCAACTACCCCCACATGCTGAGTCAAGATTCATCTTTGATGCCTCGGCCAACCCATCAACGAAAGTGTGACCCAACACCTCATCAATCTGACAATGGTGTGGGCAGTCTCTGAGTAGCTTCTTGTATCTTTCCCAAGCTTATCGAAGAGTCTCACCAACTCGTTGTTGAAACCCAAGAATCTGGCTCCTCATTGACTTTGTTTTCTTCATGGGAAAAAACTTGATTAAGAATTTTCTTGCTAGATCATCCCAATTATGGATTGAGTTCGCGGGCTCCTTTTGTAACCATTCCTTAGCTTCCCTCATCAGTGAAAAGGGAAACAGTGTCAGTCTGACATAGTCCTTGGAAATGTTCGAATAATTGTAAGTGTTTGTAATTTTCAGAAAGTTTTGAATGTGCCTATGCAGGTCTTCATGAGATAGACCCACATATTACCTTGTAGATTGAATCAGCTGTACTGTGTACTATTTGAGTTTAAAGTGACCTGTTATATCAGGCTTCACAATCGCCTGAGTCATATTAGCCAGATTGGGCCTTGCAGCTTCTATCACCGGACGCTCTTCATTACCTGCCATCTCTATTGGCTGTGGTTAAACTACGATGTCCAACTCTCTTTCAATTCTAGTTCTAGCTTCGACTTCCCTCTTCACTCTATGAAGTGTTCATTCGATTTTAGGAACAAGAGGAAGGAGATTGTTTGCGCTTCTACTCCTCCGCATTCAAGAGAAGAGCCTGCGTTATCACAAATAAAGCAAACTAAAAATTAAAATTTGAACAAATAACGAATAAAAGCTTAACTTAACTAAACAATCAATAACTAAGTCTCCGGCAATGGCGCCAAAAACTTGTTGGTTCCCCAAGTACATGCAAGTATACGTGATCGTCAAGTAATAAAGTGACTCGAAAGTCGGATTTCGAATCCACAGAGACTTAGATCAATTGTCAACTAAGCAAACTAAAATCAATTAATTGTCCAAGATAATCAAGAGTGATGTTTCTCTATTAAACTACTATTGCAGAAATTAAACAAGTAACAACTAACTTATCAATAATGCAAATGTGTATGATGAGATTTTACTTCAAATAAGATGAAAATTCCAGGGTTGTGATTGGTTTATTAATCCTATTAAGTTCAATAATCACACTCATTAATCCAGATTATTTATGGTTGCTAATTGACCGGATCATTTATATGAATAGTATGTTCCCACAATACTACCCACCTGCCCACAATATATCAACCCTATATTCCTATGGTATTGAGTCTATCATGAACAAATATAATACGGTATTCAATTAAGCAAGACTGTTAGGTGTATTCCTATCCTAACCGCGAAATCCTCCCTCGAGCCACGAGTTTAGAAACAAGCTCTCTCTAATTCTACTCTAATCTAAATATGACTTTCCCAAGCATAGCATAGATAGTAAGGTGAATTGGTAGCTACAACAATTCACAAGTTAAAACTAGAATTAAAGAAACAACCATAAGATGATAATCCGAATTAACGAAGATGTAATTAATAAACGTTAATAATCATGTCAACCACAACCCTAGAAATAGAGTGCTTAGCCACCCATATTCGTAGTAATAATTTTCCAAGTATTTTGCATAAACAAATTACAAAGAAAAGATAAAAGAATGAAGAACTCGATGATTTTCTTCTTCAAAAGTTGTTCCACGTGATGTTCTTGCCTCCGGTCGCAAAAACTCCTCTAAAAATGGTGTTTAATGACTATTTATATATGTAGGAAAAAATCTTAGACGAAATAACCAAGTGCAAAATAAAAAAAAGGAGACAAAATAGGCTTTAAAACCTGGAACACCTTCGCTACAGACCGTGCGGCGCAAGGCAAAATGCGAGCTTCATCTCGCTGTAGCCCGTGCGACGCAATCTCTGTCGCACACTTTAATCCTCGCCTCGCGTGCTCTAACGCGAGCAAAGTAGCTCGCTACGCCTGTTGCTGCTTCGATTCATTTTGTTGCCTAACATTTTCAATTCACGTTTTTGTTTCTTTTTTCAGTTGTTCTTTTTGTCTTCTTTTGATTTGTCTCTTTTGTCTTCCTTTGTAATGTTAAACTTTAATCATTATATATCCACTAATTAAATAATCATAACTCCATTCTTGTAGTGTATACAATACACTTAAAATCTCTACTTTGCTCTCAATTTAGTCTTCAACATACCTACACATAAAATAAACTCAATTAAGCACAAATATAGTATAGCTTAGCATTAAAGCCCCAAAATATCAGGTAAGTAATGCACTAAAAATATATAATTATATCCAAACATCACTCTCAACTTGGAGTTTCTCAACCCGGAGTTCCTTCACTAGCTCAGTTCTTCACTCCTGAGCAATACTCTCAGATTCTGTAGCTTCTCAACAAAGGAAATAAAGTTGCACCTATGGCTAATGTAGACAAAGTTGACACTGCATGTACCTATTATGCCCTGTTGTCCACTCTAGTTGATACTAACTGGATAATAGACACATGTGTCACTGATCATATAGTACATAATATGGCTTTGCTTAATAAGTGTTTTGATATACCTAAAAAGTCCAAAAGTAAAGTACTTTTACCTACTAGTGGTCAAGCCTCTATTACTAAATTAGGAGAGTCCTCAATCTTCCAAGATAGAACAGTTCACAATGTCTTGTATGTTCCTGAATTTAAGTAAAATCTGTTGTCTGTTTCCAAAATCACTAAGGAGCTAAGTTGGCATTCTTCCCTGACTTCTGTTTATTTCAGGAGCTCTTCAGTGAGAAGGTGATAGGGATTGGTAGAGATGGAAATGGTCTTTACATTCTACAAGCAAATGGTCTAGCTTCTTCCTCACACCAGCCAGTGAATAAAGGGGATAAGTGTATGCATCATTCACTTGTAAATACCATTACTAGTTTAAGTAATAAACCTAGTGGTGATATAATGAATAAGACTCGTGACAATACTTCTTTGTAGCATAGAAGATTAGGTCATGCTCCTTTGAGAGTCTTGAAAAATATTGATGGTTTAAAAGTTGTACAATTGAAATATCATATATGTACTGTGTGTCCACTTGCCAAACAGTCAAGATTACTTTTTATTCTCAGTAATACTTGTTTTTTTCATCCTTTTGATCTTGTGCATGCTGATGTTTGGGGTCCCTATAGAGTACCTACGCATGATGGTAAGAGGTATTTTCTGACCTTAGTAGATGATTTCTCTAGATATACCTGAATTTTCTTATTGAGTACTAAGGCAGAATCAATTGTTGTTCTGAACGATTTCTTGGTATTAGTTAGAAATCAGTTCTGTTGTAATGTAAAATGTTTGAGAACTGATAATGGATCAGAGTTTCTCAACACAAAGATTAATTCTCTGTTAAAGGACTTTGGAATAGTTCATCAAAGCTCATGTGTCTACACTCCTCAACAGAATGGTATAGTATAATGAAGGCATAGGTATATTCTAGACATGGCTCGAGCCTTAAGGTCTTCATCCCTTTGAAGTTTTGGGATGAGTGTGTTTCTACTACAGTTTACTTGCTGAATAGGCTGCCTACTGCTCTGCTGAAAGGCAAATCTCCCTTTGAGAAGTTATTTCTTCGACCACCCTCTTTGCATCATTTGAGAGTGTTTGGGAGCCTATGTTATGCTACTAACGTGAGAAAGACAGATAAATTCAGTCCTAGAGCATTTCCTGCAGTTCATCTTAGGTATTCATCTTCCCAAAAAGGCTATCTTATCTATGATCTTTGTACTCATCACTTCTTTGTTAGTAGGGATACTATGTTTAAGGAAGATATCTTTCCTTTTCAACATCTACAATCTGGTCATTTTTCAATCTTCCCAGTTCTGCAGCTTTCAGCAGTGGATGCTTCTGTCTCACCTCCTGAAGTTGTGCAGTCCGTAGCGGAGATTGAAGCTCCTATGTGTGAGATGCCTCTTCCTACTCAGTCTACTGATGTACCCAGCACTACTGCTTCTCCTGCCTCTCCTCCATCTCTCAGAAAGTCTTCTAGAGTGTCCAAACCTCCTATTTGGATGCAAGACTATATAGTGCACACCAAGCAGTCCACTTGTGCCTAGCCTATCTAATAACTCAGTATGTGAACTATGATCAATTGTCTTCTACTTACATGGATTTTGTTGCTGCATATTCTGTTGTTTTTTAGCCCAGGGCATTTGCTGAAGCAAGCAAGGGTCTACAGTGGGTGAATGCTATGAAGGCTGAGATCTCAGCCTTGGAGGACAATAAGACTTAGTCTATTGTTGATCTACCACCTGATAAGGTTTCCATAGAATGCAAATGGTGTTTAAAGTGAAGTGCAAGTCTACTGGGGAGGTGGAAAGATACAAAGCAAGACTGGTTGCTAAAGGTTATAGTCAACAAGAGGGTCTTGACTACAAGGAGACCTTCTCTCCTGTAGCCAAAATGGTGAATGTCAGAATACTAGTGGCTCTAGCTCCAGCCTCTAGTTGGTACATCTTTCAAATGGATGTCCATAATGCCTCTCTACAGGGAGATCTTGTTGAGGATGTCTACATGTAGATTCCAGATGGCTTTTCAAGCCAGGGAGAGTACAAGAAGGTATGTAAGCTTCACAAGTCTTTGTATGGCCTCAAGCAAGCACCTAGGCAATGAAACTTAAAACCGACAGAGGCCTTGACTGATATGGGGTTTGTGCAGTCACACTATGATTATTCTTTGTTTACAAAAAGGAAGGAAAGAGAGGCTGGTCATTGTTCTTGTTTATGTCGATGACCTCTTGGTCACAGGTAGTCACTTAACACTCATTCAGTAAGTTAGAAAGGACCTTCAGAACAAGTTCAAGATGAACGACTTGGGAGAATTGAAGTATTTCTTGGGGATTGAATTCTCCAGGTCAGAAAAGGGAATTCACATGTGCCAGAGAAAATATGCCCTTGAACTTGTCTAAAAAAAAAGGCTAGCAGGAGCTAAACCTGTTGGAACTCCTTTGGAGTTCAATCATAAACTCACTTCTATAAATTTTGACAGAGTTGTAAACAATAAGGCAGATGTTGATGATCAACAACTTGAGGATAAAGGTGGTTATCAGAGGATTGTTGGCAGGCTACTATACTTGACTATGACCAGGCCATACATAGTATTTGTTGTTCAAGTACTCAGTCAACATATGCATGCACCAAAGCAATCTCATTTGGTAGCAGCCATGAGAGTGGTCAGATACATCAAGAATACGCCTGGACTTGGACTCTTCATGCTAGCTACCAGTACTTTGAAGCTAACAGACTACTGTGATTCAGACTGGGGAACTTGTGTTAAGACACGAAAATCAGTTACTGGCTATTTAGAAAAATTTGGTGATGCCTTAATCTCGTGAAAATCTAAGAAACAAGAAATGGTGTCCAAAAGTTCTGCAGAAGCTGAGTTTAGAAGTATGCCTGCTACTGCAGCAGAAATTACATGGCTGATAGGTCTATTCAAGGAATTGGGAAGAGAGGTACCTGTACCAGTTAGGTTGTTCTGTGATAGTAAATATGCCATTCAAATTGCAGCTAATCCTATTTTTCATGAAAGAACAAAACATATAGATATTGATTGTCACTTTGTAAGAGAAAAGATTCAAGAAGGGAAGATTCAGACTCAACACATTGGGACTAAAGAGCAACTTGTTGATCTACTTACAAAGAGCCTGTGCACACTACAACATGACTACCTGATGGACAAGCTGAGAATGAAGAACATGTATTCATCCCCCAGCTTGAGAGGGAGTGTAGAAGTTAGTGGTGATACAACTGTCACTTAGCAATGCACAACTGTTAGTTAGGTGTTAAGTTAAGTAGAGAAGAGTTAATTGAATTAGTTAATATGTCATTGTCAGTCGGTTAGTATATAAAAGAGAAAAGAGTCTGTAAATACATAGAGATTTATTTTCATTTGTCTATGTACATCAAAGCTTATCAATGGAGCTGTTTCTCTCTCAATCTTCTCTGAAACTCTCTTTCTCATTCACCATGGCTGAGCTAATCAACAGAGAGGATGTTCTGATAAACTCAAGAAACAACATTCAAGCATATGCAAGCAACATATTTATGTCCATTTTGAAATTTGAACAAGTTTTAAGTAACAAAATTGACTGATAATCCATTGGTACTCTACTATTTTAGTGTATGTTCGATTATCACCAAACATTTCCTCAATATTCCTCTATCACTGAGAATACAAGGGGAAACATACTTTAATGCTAAAAAAGGGTGTACGAAGCTAAAACAATAGAGGTCTGCATTACGTTTTTTTTCCTACTCATATCACCAAGGTTTGCCATTCCAGTAAAAAAGATGAAAATTTGAAAAAAAGGAAAGTGTGGTTGGTGGAAAACATACTTTAATGCTAAAAAAGGTGTACGAAGCTAAAAAATAGAGGTATGCATTACATTTTTTTTCCTGCTCATATTACCAAGGTTTGCCATTACAATAAAAAAGATGAAAATTTGAAAAGAAAAGCGTGGTCGGCAGGATTCGAACCTGCGCGGGCAAAGCCCACATGATTTCTAGTCATGCCCGATAACCACTCCGGCACGACCACTTGGTGTTCGTACATCTTACAATGAATATTCTTGAATTAATATGAACGATTGATTTTTTATTTTCCTTTATCTTCACCAATTCTCTCTTTTTGAGTGTTCGAACTTCTTCAGTCTTTCAATTTTTGCCTTGCTCAACTCATAGAAACTGCTATTTCGGCTTAAATTTCTTGTCTACTTCTCTCTACAGTTCAAACCAATTCTTCAACATTTTTTCTTTAACATCTCACGGCTTCTCAGAGTAAAATCTTGGACCTTCCTCAAAAGTATCGTGTATGTGACTATCATCAGTCTCTGAAGCATTTTGACACAAAAATAAATACTGGGTATTCTCTATTTTCAGTTTTCTTTATCAGTTCCAGCTTAAAGTTACAATCTTTATGCACTTAAAGGCATTTTATTGAAAAAACTGGTATTAATTTGAAGCTTCTGAACCATGTGTTTTATGGCTCTGAAGCTTTTTGACTGAAAAATAAAACCTGGGTGTTCTCTATTTTCAGCTTTCTTTATTAATTTTAGCTTAAAGTTACAATCTTTATATACTTGAAGGCATTTTCTTGAGGAAAAAAATAGTACTCCTTCCGTTTTAATTTATGTGAACCTATTTACTTTTTAGTCCGTGTCAAAAAGAATGATATTTGTAAATAATTTACCTTTATGAAATGATTTATAGCCACACAAAATATATGTGTCTCATTTTACTCACATAAATTGAAACGGAGGGAGTATTAATTTGAGGCTTCTGAACAATGTGTTTGATGATTTGCCGGCAAATTAGTGTGTTTCTATTTTCTGTTTTCTTTATCAATTTCAGCTTAATATTACAATCTTTATACACTTCAAGGCATTTACTTGTAAAAAATGAGTATTAAGTTGAAGCTTCTTAACAATGTGTTTTATGGCACTGAAGCTTTTTGACAGAAAAATAAAACCTGGGTGTTCTCTATTTTCAGTTTTCTTTATTAATTTTAGCTTAAAGTTACAATCTTTATGTACTTCAAGATATTTTCTTGAAAATAATTAGTATTAATTTGAAGATTCTGAACAATGTGTTTGATGATTTGCAGGTATAAATTAGTGTGTTTATTGGTAAGATGGCTTTGACATTCCTTAGAGGGATACAGCTTAACCCTTCTATGTTATACCCATCTTCATATTTTGCAAGAAAACATGGTGTTTTGTATTGTTGTATGAGGAGTGCACAAACACAAGCTGCAACCCAAGAAAAAGAACAGCTTAAGTTGAAAGTTTCCACACAAAACCAATCAAAAACAGTTGATAAAATTCTGAAAGATTATGAGGCAGTTATAGGCATAGAAACACATGTTCAACTTTCTACTCTTACTAAGGCCTTTTGTAGCTGCCCTTATAACTATGGTTCTCCACCAAATACCAGTGTTTGTCCCGTTTGTATGGGTTTGCCTGGCGCATTGCCGGTTTTGAACTCAAAGGTGATTGAGTGTGCAGTAAGAGTTGGCCTTGCACTTAATTGTAAACTGTCTTTGAGTTCCAAGTTTGATAGGAAGCAGTATTTTTATCCTGACCTTCCAAAAGGGTATCAAATATCACAGTTTGATATCCCAATTGCGAGTGGCGGATATCTTGATGTGGATCTTCCAGTTGAGTTTGGTGGTGGCCATAGAAAGTTTGGCGTTACCAGGGTGCATATGGAAGAAGATGCAGGGAAGCTGCTTCATACCGACGGTGGGAGTTACTCGCAGGAAAGAACTTCTCCTTACTCATTTAAACATTCTTGTGCTCGTCATCTTCGTTTTCTATTTTCTGCCCCTTTCTTTCAGATAGCATATTCTTGCATTTATCAGATGCATCACATTGTAATGTTTAAGTTCCGTTGATGATTGTTTCAAATTGTGCAACTTATTTGTATATGTGCATGAATGGAGTTAGATTATTTGATCTAATATACTTGTTGCCTCTATTGATAAAGTATTCCTTATGGTTTTAAGATTCACTATGACTCTTAGACGGAAGTTGATTTATTTGGCTTTCTTTTGCAGGTTGACTTAAATAGGGCGGGAGTTCCATTGTTGGAAATCGTCTCTGAGCCAGATATGAGAACTGGTATTGAAGCCGCAGAATATGCTGCAGAATTGCAAAGGTTGGTCAGGTATCTGGGAGTGAGTAACGGAAATATGCAAGAAGGATCACTTCGCTGTGACGTCAATATCTCAGTTCGTCCTATCGGGCAGTTAGAGTTTGGTACAAAGGTTTGCATTATGTGCCTGCCATCTCTTTTGCTTTCCCTTATGCATGGGACATTCAGATTTAAGATAGCTGTTGATTCAGCATAAGATTGGAAACTTTCTAGTTTGCTTTCCTTTGTGGATGTTTTTTCCATCTTATCTTGTTCTGTCATTCTTCTGGATGGATGGTTAGGTTAGTTTTTGTTAGGATCGGAAACTTGAGTAGTGCGGAATTTAGCCAAACAATGTTATAATGACAATAACAAAGACAATGCAAGTTGATAACAACAACAATTAAAGCATATAAAGAAGACACTAATTTAACGTGGTTCGGTCAGTGTGACCTACGTCCACAAGCGGAGATGAGCAAATTCACTGTAGCAACAAGAGTACAAAAGAGCTTACAAAATTAGAGTAAATATTCTAATTAATCCCAAATACTCCCAAGAGAATAACCTCACAAGATCACTCCAAAGAAAGGGGATCACATAAGTGTTTCCCAACACTCAACTCTCTTACAAAATACTCTCAATTACTAAAGGAGGAGAAGAAACAAGAAATGAAGACTCAAGTCTTGTTGGTGTGTTTAGAATCAGCTCAATTTATAGCCAAAGGAATTTGAGTTGCTTGGTATACAATTGGCCAACAAGGCCTAGAATGAGAGGACATAATATGCCCAACAAGGTCACTAAGGAAAGGCCATGAAGAAGCCAACAAGGCTAATAATCATTGGCCAAAAATAGGCCACATATATTACAAATCTCCACCTTGGACTAGTTTTGGTTAATCTAGAAAACTTGCTTCACCTTCTCCGGAAAAGCCCCAACGGGCAATATCATTCTTCATAAATGCCAATCAAGATCACGCAAAGCTTGAACTTGACAACTGGAAGAGGTTTCGTAAACATGTCAGCAGGATTGTCTCTAGTGTTGATCTTCTGAACATAGACTTTCTTTCAGCAATGGTTTCTCGGATGAAGTGATATTTGATATTAATGTGTTTCGTCCTTTCATGATACATCTGATCTTTAGTCAAGTGAATGGCACTTTGACTATCACAGAAAATGGTAATACCACTTTGGTGTGAACTGCGTTCAGCAAATAGACCCTTCAACCATAAGGCTTCTTTGATCGCCTCGGTTACTGCCATATATTCTGCTTTGGTAGTAGATAAAACTACTACATGTTGTAATGTAGCTTTCCAACTGATAGCGCAACCACCAATGCAAAATACGTAGCCTGTCAATGATCTTCCTTTGTCAAGATCACCTGCATAATCTGAGTCTACAAAACCAACCAAAGTGTTAGTATTTTTCCCAGATTCCAAATATGTGTTTGAAGTACCTTGCAAGTATCTGAGAATCAATTTCACAGCCTGCCAATGTGCTTTACCAGGGCAAGCCATATACCGGCTTACCACTCTCACTGCTTGTGAAATATCTGGACGTGTACAAATCATTGCATACATAATACTGCCGACTGCACTGGAATAAGGAATCTATGCCATGTACCTCTCTTCTTCCTCTGACTGCGGGGACTGAGCTACTGATAATTTAAAATGAGCAGCAAGGGGGGTGCTAACTGGTTTAGCATCTTTCATGCCAAACCTCTCTAAGACTTTCTCCAAGTACTTCTTCTTGGTCAGGATTAACCTGTTGGCTTTTCGATCTCTTTTTATCTCCATGCCAAGGATTTTCTTAGCTGCTCCCAAATCTTTCATCTCAAATTCACTTTTCAGCTGACTTTTCAAATTGTGAATTTATATTAAATCCTTAGCAGCAATGATCATGTCATCAACATAAAGTAATAAGTACACAAATGAACCATCATTTAATTTCCGGAAGTAAACACAACTATCATACATGCTCCTCAATTAACCATGACCCAACATAAAGGAATCAAACCTTTTGTACCATTGTCTTGGAGACTGCTTTAATCCGTACAAGGATTTGTTCAACAAGCAAACATGATTCTCTTTTCCTTTAATTTCAAATCCTTCGGTTTGATGCATGTATATTTGTTCCTCAAGTTCGCCATGCAAAAAAGCTGTCTTAACATCAAGTTGTTCTAATTCCAAATCATACATGGCAACTAAGGCAAGCAAGACACGAATAGAGTTATGTTTAACAACAGGTGAGAAAATATCATTAAAATCAACTCCTTGTACCTGACTATAGCCCTTTGCAACTAATCGTGCTTTATACCTCGCATCTTCAACCCCTGGAATGCCATCTTTTTTCTTGAAGACCTATTTGCAACCAACAATTCTTTTTCCTGATGGCGGTTTCACAAGAGACCAAGTACCATTCTTGTGGAGCGACTCAATTTCTTCATTCGTTGCAATCAGCCACTTGGCTGAGTCAGCACCAAAAACTGCTTCTGAATATTTTGATGGTTCTCCAATTTCTTCAGTTTCCTGTGTGTAATATATGTGGCCTACTTTTGGCCAATGATTATTATAGCCTGTTTGGCCAAACTTGAGAAATCAACTTATTTTGAGAAGTGTTTTTTTCAAAAGTGCTTTTGAAAAAAGTACTTTTGGAGAGAAGCATTTTTTGTTTGGCTAATCATTCTGAAAAGTACTTTTGAGCAATAATCTGTGTTTGGCCAAGGTTTTCAGAAAGTGCTTTTAAGTATCAAATTACGAATAAGGACATAGAATAGATTTACTTAATAGTTAATATTATAAGTAAACAAATAATCTTAAAAATTTATTATTACATGCAATAATTAAATCTTTTCATTTTATTTAAGTAAAATATGAAAATAAAATTTAAAAGTACTTAATTCTTTTAATATAAGTTAAATATATTAAAAATCATTCAACAAATATAAAAACATTCACCCCTAAAGTCACTATATTATTAGAAAGCTATCTTAAAAATAATAAGAAATATTTATACATTAATATGCTAAGTATTAGGTTTAACGGTTATTTTGGTATATAATATATTTTGTTAAGGGTATTTTTGGTAAGAAGAAAAGTCAAAACTGTTTTTGCTTCTACTTTGGGGAAGAAGTTACTTTTTACGGTTTCTCAGAAATTGCTTCTGCTTCTTCCCAAAAGCACTTTTTTTCCTCAAAAAAGCTTGGCCAAACACCTCAAGTTAGGAAAAAAGTGCTTTTGAGAAAAAAAGCACTTTTGGCCTCTTGAGAAGCTTGGCCAAACAAGCTATTAGCCTTGTTGGCTTCTTTATGGCCTTTCCTTAGTGACCTTGTTGGACATATTATGTCCTCTCATTCTAGGCCTTGTTGGCCAATTGTATACCAAGTAACTCAAATTCCTTTGGCTATAAATTGAGCTGATTCTAAACACACCAACAAGACTTGAGTCTTCATTTCTTGTTTCTTCTCCTCCTTTAGTAATTGAGAGTATTTTGTAAGAGAGTTAAGTGTTGGGAATAGTGTTTTGGAGAGCGAGAAGCGGAAAAAAGCAAGGAGGCCTCGCTTCACCGAAGCGAGAAGCGTGAAGCGAAACGTGCGCTTTTTTCATGTGAAGCGCAATATAACACATAAATAAAAAAAATTAAATAGGCATAAATGAATGACCAAGAACTCAATAAAAATAACATATTAAGCAAATATTTCAATTATAAATTAAGAAGTAAATAATAGATGCTAAAACCAGATAGTCAATAATCCTCAAAAGTCGTAACATAGTAACATACTAAGCAAATGCAAAACCAAATCACAAAAGGAAATGTTAAAACATGGCATAACAGTGAACAACAGAAAACAGAGCAGTGAACAGTGAACAACAGAATTTTAAAAAAAAAACAGAGCACAAGCATAAATTAGAAAATAGGGGTGAACAGAGAAATAAGAACTGAAAAAAATAGAAAAGAACGGAGGAGAGAAGTTGAACAATGAACAGTGAAATGAGTGAACAACAGAAATTGTTTAAAAAAAACAGAGCACAAGCATAAAACAGGGCAGAACTGATAAATAAGAACTGAAAAAAATAGAAAAGAAGAAGAGAAAGAGGAGAAGAGAAAAGAGGAGAAGAGTCGAACAGTGAAGCAGAGAAAATCAGAAGAGGAAGAGAATATTAGAATATTTACTCTAATTTTGTAAGCTCTTTTGTACTCTTGTTGCTATAGTGAATTTGCTCATCTCTGCTTGTGGACGTAGGTCACACTAATCGAACCACGTTAAATTAGTGTCTTCTTTATATGCTTTAATTGTCGTTGTTATCAACTTGCATTGTCTTTGTTATTGTCATTATAACATTGTTTGGCTAAATTCCGCACTACCCGAGTTCCCGATCCTAACACTGTGCAACTGAAAAAGCAAATGCAACATAATCTCCAAACCTTAATGGTTGTCTACTTTCTCTTCTTGGTCTATGTTTGGCTATAGAATACTCCTCTTTCTCTTGTTCAACTTCAGGAGTTTGAACTTCAGGAATTTCAGGTTTTGGCTCAACTTCAGGAGTTTCAATTGTATTTTGCCCCAAAGTTGATGAGCTTGGCTCAGAAGGAATGTCAATCTCAACCTCCACCTGCTTCTGTGTACTCTTTCCTTTATCTGTATTACAAGAACTAGAAGACTCTTTTCTAGAATGTAACATAGAAGATTCGTCAAAGGTTACATCTCTGCTAATTATAAATTTTGGTGTCGTGTGATCAGGATACCATAGTCGGTATCCTTTCACCCCATATGCATACCCAAGCAAAATGCACTTTTTAGCCATTGACTCTAATTTTCCATTATTTACATGCATATATGCAGGGCTACCAAATATCTTTAAATCAGAATAATTAGCAGGAGTACCTGATCACATTTCCTCTGGAGTCTTAAAGTTCAAAGGTGCAAAAGGAGCTCGGTTGACAATATAACAAGCTGTAGAGATAGCTTTTGCCCAAAAGGCGTTTTTCAATCCAGCATTTGAAATCAAGCAACGAGCCCTTTCCAAAAGAGTTCTATTCATCCTTCTGCCACACCATTTTGCTGAGGTGTCATTCTCACAGTACGATGTCGAGCAATTCCTTCATTCGTGCAAAATTTGTTGAATTCATCATTACAAAATTCCAAGACATTTGTTCTAAGCCGCTTAACCTATTTTCCTGTTTGCTTCTCAATCAAAATTTTCCATTGTTTGAAATTTAAGAAAACATCATTTTTATTTTTCAGGAAATAAACCCGAACTTTTCTTGAATATCAATGAAAGTTAACATATACCTGGCACCACCTTTTGATGGGGTACGTGAAAGACCCCAAAGATCTGAATGGATGTAATACAAAGTACCTTTTGTTCTATGAATCGCTGGAGATTTGAAGCTGACTCTTTCTGCTTCCCGAACACACAATGTTCACAGAACTCCATATTTCCGGTACTTTGGCCACATAAGAGACCTCTTTTGCTGAGGATGGAAAGACCTTTTCCACTCGTATGCCTCAATCGCATATGCCACAATTTGGTGATGTCAAAATTTTGATTTATTTGATGTTGAAACTGCAGCAGCACCTGTAACAGTAGATCCCAATAGAGTATACAACGTACCAGATCTGCGTGCTTTCATGGTCACAAGAGCACCATGAGAAACTTTCAGAACTCCACCTTCATATGTGTACTTGCACCCAAGAGATTCTAATGTGCCCAAAGAGATGATATTTTTCTTCAGGTGGGGAACATGTCTAACATCGGTGAGAGTTTTCATCACACTATCGTGCATTTTGATTCGGACTGTACCTTTTCCAATAACTTTGCAGGCAGCATTGTTTCCCATCAAGACAACTCCACTTCCAATAGATTCATAGGTAGTAAATAAATCCCGATTGGGACACATATGATAAGAACAACCCGAATCTAAAATCCACTTATTGTTAGATTTGAAACTATTATTAGTTGCCAAAAAAATAGTTCCCTCAGTCTCATCAGCAGCTACACTTGCTTCGACAGTGTCAATATTTTTGTGTTCATTTTTCTTTTCTTTATTTTTCAGTTTAAAGCATTCAGAAATAATATGACCTTTCTTATGACAATATTTGCACATGATATTTTTGTATCTGGATTTTGACCTTGATTTAGGTCTCTCACTACTTGAATCTTTCTTATTGGATCTACCTCTTATGAACAAGGTTTCCCCTTGGTTCCCGCTAGTTTCCCCTATCTCTATCTATTTGTTCTTTTGATTTCAAAATAGATTTGATATCTTTATAAGAGATATTATCCTTTCCATAAAGCATAGTATTTCTTATATGTTTAAATGACTGGGGTAAGGAAACAAGCGATAACATAGCTTGATCCTGATCTTTGATTTCAGCATCTATGTTACTTAAATTCATAAGAAGAGAATCAAAAGTATCAAGATGTGTAAGTATAGAGGTACCTTCAGCCATACGAAAAATGTAGAGTTTTTGCTTTAGGTAAAGTCTGTTTTCTACTGTTCTTTTCATATATAGGGTTTTCAGCTTTTCCCATATGCCTTTGGCTGAGCTTTCTGCTGCAACTTCACGCAAAACTTCATTTGAGAGATTTAAAATAATACCTGCTTTTGCCTTTTTGTCTATGACGTCAAACTCCTCGTCCGTCATTTTATCCGACTTCTTCTCATTTCCTTGCAGTGCCAAATCTAAGCCATCCTGAATTATGATAGCTTCCATCGTTAATTGCCACATTCCGAAGTTTGCACTTCGGTCAAATTTCTCAACATAAGACTTTGTTAGAGTCATTTTGGCTATTTAAACTAACCCGATTAGATCCGGCTCTGATACCAATTTGTTAGGATCAGGAACTTAGTTATAATGACAATAACAAAGACAATGCAAGTTGATAACAACGACAATTAAAGCATATAAAGAAGACACCAATTTAACATGGTTCGGTCAGTGTGACCTACGTCCACAAGCGGAGATGGGCAAATTCACTATAGCAACAGGAGTACAAAAGAGCTTACAAAATTAGAGTAAATATTCTAATTAATCCCAAATACCCCCGAGAGAATAACCTCACAAGATCACTCTAAAGAAAGGGGATCACACAAGTGTTTTCCAACACTCAACTCTCTTACAAAATACTCTCAATTACTAAAGGAGGAGAAGAAACCAGAAATGAAGACTCAAGTCTTGTTGGTGTGTTTAGAATCAGCTCAATTTATAGCCAAAAGGAATTTGAGTTGCTTGGTATACAATTGGCCAACAAGGCCTAGAATGAGAGGACATAATATGTCCAACAAGGTCATTAAGAAAAGGCCATGAAGAAGGCAACAAGGCTAATAATCATTGGCCAAAAGTAGGCCACATATATTACAATTTTGTGTTTTAAGTGAAACATTGGCTCCAATTCCGTTATTCATCTATGCACCACAAAAAATGGTCCTCTCTATAATCAGTTAAATTTACAACTTGATTTAGCCACAGCTGCAAGTTCAGTTTCGCCATTTATGAAATTCTTGCTTTAGCATCAAACTTAGTAAGGAACTGTACTTGTCATTTGAATGTGGACATGGTTTTGGATAGGTCCCAGAGGAGACTAGATTTGCATGCCAACTTTAGTAAACCTGAATTTTATATTCTGATAAACTTAATTTCAGCTTCATTTGGTGGAAACCACCTTTGTTGGAGAAAATTGAAACTGGAGACATGTTTAGCAAATAATATTTTTTTTCTCTTAATCCCTCAAACTACATATTGAATGCCATTCAGTAAATGGCTAGTTAATCCAATGTAACTGTTGCTAGAGTGACGGGAATTTCCCCATTTTTGCAACTTTCATATCAATAACATGGATTCTTCTGCCTTATGGGCCGTGTTTCTGCTTCATCTGGCATTATTTTTTTACTGTTGCTTTTCTATGTTTTGGAAATTCTCCGCATTAACTTAAGTCAGCATTGTATATGATGAACTGATATTTCATCTCACGTCAGGTGGAAATTAAAAACTTGAACTCCTTCTCATCGGTGAGTAGGGCCATTGATTATGAAATTTCAAGACAGGTGCTTCTACATAGCCAAGGCCAGGTTGATCAAATTGTACAGGAAACTCGACTATGGGAGGAAGGTGCTCAGGTATGCGACTGTTAGTTTCATGCTACTGCAGTATGTCAGATTAATTTACTCAAGTCTTTCCATGGAAAACTTATATGCTTAACTTTCTCATACTTTTAGAAAACAGTAACAATGCGGAAAAAGGAAGGACTTGCTGACTATCGTTATTTCCCTGAACCTGATCTTCCTGGAGTTACTCTCACCGAGGAGTATGTGGACAATATCCGTGAGTCATTGCCTGAAGTTCCGGAAGCTAAGCGTCGGAGGTACGAGAACATGGGCCTAAGCATGCAAGATGTCTTGTTTCTCGCCAATGACATGAATGTAAGTGCTGCTCATCTTCAGGTTCTGATTATACTGGCCTTATTGACATGTTGACCCTCCATTGCTGTAATCTATCAAGCTGATGTTATTTAGTACGGGCTTAACCTGTGCATGAATTGCGTCCTTCCGGAGATTTAGTTTGCTGTTTTAAATCCTTAAGCAGCTACCGGGAAGCATTATTTGACTTTTATGTATATGTAAGGCCATTTAGCAGTACGGCCCCTGGACATGTCTACCTCCCTTCCCCCTTCTCTTCCGATGGCCCAATGAGACCAACCCCTCCCCCTTCCACCCCCTATCCCCGGGGTGGGGGGTGGGGGGAGTTTGTGGAAACTTGAATAAGTAAAGTTTTGCATGCATGGATTTCCCAATTAATTTTTTTTTTTCAAGGATGTCCTGAAGCATGAGATGCCTTCATCATCTGCTCTTAAAATTCTTGAACTGTTAACTTTCAAAACCATGTTTCTTTTCCAGCTTTTTCAATGATTTCTTTGTTGAAATGTTCAAAATCCACTAATAATTGAATGTTTCAGACTGCAGAATTTTTTGATGCAACAATTGCAGCGGGTGCTGATGTAAAGCTTGCTGCCAATTGGATTATGGGTGATATTGCTGCATATATGAAAAATGAAAAAGTGACTATCAATGAGATTAAACTTTCCCCTCAAGAACTTGGGGAGCTCATAGCTTCAATTAAAGATGGGACTATCAGTGGAAAGATTGGGAAGGAGGTAATTACACTTTGCGCATATATATATATATATATATATATATATATATATATATATTATAAGGATTTTGGGTGCTGATATATCATTTTTTTAATGGTCGAAAGTCATACTTAATGATTTATGTGTACATTGTTAAGTAGAAATTTAATATTGTTGATCTTCCTCACCATTTAAAATATTTTTGGGTGTGCTGAGATTGGGGGTTTGTCGAGTTACAAGTTGTTAGCTTCTGAAGTTAGCATTAATTCTCCTCGTTCCTGATTTCTTCTGGAAATCACATACGTTCAATTGATTGTAGTTGCCTTTGACTACCCAGGATTTGGTATATTGTTTCCTTTTTGGTGTCGATGCTTCTAACTGCAGCATCTTAGAAACAGGGTAGTTAAAGATGGAACATATATATCAGGAATTAAACATATACCTTTTATCAGACAGTCAGGAGTGATAAGATTTGCTATAGAGGCCAATTAAAAGAGTCTCTGCGATGGCAGCAATGTAACCCTTTGTAGTGAACTGAACTTTGCGATAATAATTAACTATTGTTTGAGCGTGAGAAATCAGCTTTACTATTCGAGAATCATACTGGCATAATTAGTGTGTCATGAAAGTTATTTCGAAAATACATGTGCATAGAAGAGAAGGGAAGAGTATACTTGTGCATTATGAGTAGCATTCGTTATAACTGCTTAAATATATGCCAGTGGACCGCTTTCTTCACTGGCTTTACTTGGATCCACTCTGTTCAGTTAGCATGTTTCTGTTTGATCAGTTGTCATTGAACTTCACAGATTTTATTTGAGCTAATGGCCAAGGGTGGAACTGTCAAGGGACTGATAAAAGAAAAGGATTTGGTTCAGGTAAGCTGGCTTGCAATATTGCAAGGACTCTAGTTTATTCCTCTTGTTTCGAATCAATATAAGTCAAATGTCTTTGCTGTTCCGTTGAAGAGCTGTTAAATTATCTATAGAAATGGGTTCTTTTAAATTTCTAAACCATATAATTATCACCTTTCATCATTTACTACGTCTAGTTATCCTCATTCTGATAGGTAGAGTTAAAGTCATAGACCATATTACCTGACTTGTAGTCGTTTAGAGATCCTTTGATTAAAAATGAGGAAGCTGATCATGACACAACTACAACTAAAGATACTTGAGGAGGAATATACACCTCAAATAGACATCCAGCCAACTTCAGATTGCCAGAAGATTATGTTAACTAGGTTGATGCTTAGTGTTACTTCCAAGGCTTAACGATTTGCATAACAAAACCCTATTTATAACAAGTTGAGATGAAAATTGAGGTATTATTATGGTATAAGCTTTAAAAACCTAATGACTAAATTATTATTATCCCAGCTTTGTAAAAGCCTCAGCACAACTCTGTTGGTTTGACTGTAAGAACTTTGTGGAAAATCTACTTTAAATGGCATTGATAATTGCCAAAATTATCTTCTGAAGCGTGTCGAGCTGTGTGTGCATGTTTTTCGATTACACTGCCTAGAATAGGGATTTCTACCATGAGCTATCTTGTCCGGAAACAAATCTTGACCGAAGTGAACTATCTATAATTCAAGACTGACTGTCCTTGTGGTAATGTTTTTGAAGTTATTTGATCTAAAGAAGTGTTTGTTGTTGTCGATTTACATGACTGGCAATTGGAAACTAGTTAGGCAACTGAAGCATATACGTTATGAAAGGAATCTGATGTACTTTTCTATTTTTGAATAAACAGATTGTTGACACTGCGGAGATTGAGAAAATGGTAGATAAGGTGATTGCAGATAATCCAAAGCAGCTAGAACAATACCGTGGTGGTAAAACTAAATTGCAAGGTTTTTTTGCTGGCCAGGTATGTTTTCCTTTAGTTCTCCTTTAGTTCTCCAGGTATGTTTTGACATCAAGCTGACTAATATTTTTTTCCACATTTGTGATCACTAGGTGATGAAGGAATCGAAAGGCAAAGCAAATCCAAAACTTTTGAACAAAATCCTTTTAGAAAAATTAAATGCCACAAGCTGATGTTGGCTGTTGTCTGATCACGTACGAGCTCTGTTTAGTTCTTTCTTTTCCTGGTCAATATATGCAGTACTAGACCTTTGCTTCCCTCTCTTATCATATTGCTCATGTTCCATATGATGTGATTTCAGTGATTGGCTATTGATGAAGAAGCGGCATATTAAGTGGTCATAATCTTGGTATCTCCCAATTACAAATGTAAGTACCCGAAATGTGCTTCTAGATCGTTTGCTATCGTCTGCACTGAGGAAGACAAATTTAGCAGAGTTAGGGTGGGTCATTACTTTCGAGATTTTTTTGAACTAGTTCTTAATAAGTACAACCTTGGTATAATTTCAAACTGCCAAGCTTCTGATTTATGTACTATCATCTGGAGGGAATAAGCTACTTGTTAATGCAATTGTAGCTGCTTACTTTCTTCCTTCAAGTGTAATTAAAGTATACAGTTTTTTATGGATTCAACGTCATTTCCATATTTCTGGTGATGAAGCTATTGTTCTAGATATTTTTTTTTCCTTTAAATATGCGTGATGAGATTGAGAAGCTAACGTTAAGGTTTGCAGTTTCTACTCTGGTACTGTTTGAAAGTCATGTTGAGTTATATAACGAATTTACAGTCCTTGCTTGTTGCCCCTAGCTATTATATGAGTGTTGATCTAAGCTAGCGAATTTCAAGAATCTAATTTAGTCCGGCCAATGAATTTCTGAAACTAGATGCATGAGCATAAAAAGATCTTGAGAATCCAATTTGCTTCTAAGAAAACATGGTTAAGATAAAAAAGATGCAAACAAAGTTATAGTTGAGAATTTGCAAGTTGTGGTTGAAGCCAAGCTTTCCTGAAGGCTTAACTTTCAAAACTGGGACAATCACTTGTAGGATGCATCTAATACATAGCGAAATATTATCTCTTAATAATAAGTTAATGACGTAATTTTCCTTTTCCTCCCCCGTTAATTTTTATTCTTCAAATAAACTATTAAAATTCTAATTAAGTATAGTATATTTTATCGTAAACAGAACAAGTTGTATGTATGTATATATGGAGAACATAGAAGGTCAAAAGTTTGTTACCCTTTCAACACGAGAGGTTGATATGCATTTGGTCTTTCTAATGGCTTTTTCAGACAGTAAGAAAGGCATTAAGTTTAGGAATCACAATTTTATTTTGCATAGGAAACTACCCTTTTAACAGATATACATGGGTATCATATATATACGAGAAGCCTAAAAAGATGACAGCCTCATATTCTTGTTTTCTTCCTTGTTTACCGTTCCTCTACCATTCCCACAAGCCCTGGTTTTATCATTAGGAGAGAACCAACGTTGGCGGTGGTGGTGGAGGCGGGCGGTTGCGGTTGCGGTGATAACTAATGGCCAGAGACCATATTATGGCAGATGGAAAGAACTCAACACGAAAAGTAATGGTGGTAGCCGATCCAACTCGTGAATCAGCAGCCGCCCTTCAATACGCGCTCTCCCATGCAGTTGCGGAAAATGACAAGTTGATTCTTTTGCATGTTGGTAACCCTAATGCATGGAGGAATCTCCTTGGTTCTATCATCAAGAAACCATTGCCAAACTCAGCTACATCCTCGTCCACGACCTCTTTACCCTCTCAATCTGAAGAAGGAAGAGGCATACACAATAATCCGTTCGGTGCTTTCTTTAAGAAATCACTAGCATCCTCTGCATCACCACCGTCGTCGTCCACGCCCTCCAATGTGGCGGAAGACGGTGGTGTTAGAGGATGCGGAGGAAAGGGATACATGGATTTTCTTGGGACAATGAAACATGCGTGTGAGGTTGCGCAACCTAAGATAAAGGTTTGTACAGAGACAGTGGAAATGGATGGCAATGCCAAGGAAAAGGCTTCTATCATTCTTGCTAAAGCTGCATCCCTTGGTATTGATGTCCTTGTTATAGGTCAAAGAAGGAGTCTTTCTAACGTAATACTTCGGTGAGTTTGTAATCCTTCCACACATTATCTAATTCAAAATGAGAATTACAAGAACTATAAAATATGGTAATCTAAGTAATAACTAGCCCCCGAGCTATGGTCAAGTGGTAAGTGTGTAGCGCGTGATGTATGATAGACGTATATTACGAGTTCTAACCATGACACGTGCTATCTAAGTGGAAATGGGTAGAGGAACAAGCACATTATCCATCGAGTTTCAAACCGTGCGCCAATTGGCCCTCAGGAATTAGGACGTGCATGTAACAACCCCCCACACACACAAAAAAAAAACCACACAACATCCTTTACTTCCTTTCTCTTTCTTGTTGAGTAAATTGTAAATCTTGTATTTGTGTGGCCAGGCCAAGACGAAGTGTATCGCTAAGAGGGCTGGGGCTGGATATGGCAGAATATTTGATTGAGAACAGCAAATGCACCTGTGTTGCAGTACAGAGGAAAGGCCAAACTGCAGGATACCTTCTCAACACCAAAACTCATAGAAATTTCTGGCTCTTAGCATAATCTTAATTATACATGTATCAAATAGTTTCTTCATTTTCCTTTTTCCACTTATAAATGGCTCGAACTCTACATCCTTCTCAATTTTATTTGGTTATCTACAAAGAGTATTGCTATGTCAATTTTGGGGTTGAAATAGGAAATAGATGTCATTTTATTCTGTTTTAGTCATTGGGAAGATTATGCTATCAGGGGCGGATTTATGGGGCGGAAGGGGGTTCAGCAGAATCTCCTTCGCTAGAAAATTATATTGTACATATAAGGCAAAATTCGTTTTGTGTTTCTATATACTATATGTTGAATCCCCTTGACACAACCTAAAAACGTATCTCAGTGGTCAAGGAACTTCAAAACCTTTGTGAGGTTGCTGGTTCTATTCCCTCTGGCCACAATCTTTTAAAAAAAAATCTTTTTTGAAACCCCTCAGCAGAAATCCTGCCTCCTCCATTGTATGCTATGCCCAAGTGCAAGAACACAACAAGATTGTACATGCATTCTCTGAAAGATTACTGGGCATATACTGTTTATCTATGTCTACAATACCAAGATAAAAAATATATAACCAATGGGGTAAAGACCAAAGATGAAGGGACCAAGGCAAGCTGTGAATAATAGAAAAAACAAAAGAACACAAAACTATGTTAATTGTAATGCTGTACCAAGATATGGAGCTTCATAGATGAAATTGCATGTAACAAAAAATGTACAAAACAAAAAGGAATTCAAAGTTCATCATGCATTGCTTGTTCTAAGGGTACATTTAACTCAGGTGCAGGATTCATCTGAACCTGAGCAACATTTGCACCTTCTCGACCAACTCCGGGTACTATCTCCACCTGTCCAGCTGTACCAGCCTTCACAGCTTGAATTAGCTTACGCTGCAACTTGAGCAGGCCAATACGCTTTGACACCACATAAAGAACGGCCAAGGAGAAAATAACAAATCCAACAACCAGTATCACCCTGCTCAAAATCGTGTTAGTGTTGCAATAAAGGTTAAATACATTTTTAAACAACATACTAACTAGCAGGGAGAAGTAGGATACAACAAAATTGAGAGTAGAATTGCAAAGAAAGGTCAACGTTATTTTATAAAAGTCATTGTCACATGATACCTGTCCAGAACGTCCTGCCGTTGCATTGTGGACAGAAGGCTCCGCGTTCTTGTTAGCAAGGAGCGGTGGCCTTTGTATTCACTCTCAGCTTTCGTTAATACCCCTGTTGATTCATCTGCAGTATCCAGACCGTGTATATTGTCATCTAGTCTCAACTTACATTCCACATTCAGGATATGAAGAATACGGTCCAAAAGTCATAAAACCGACTACCAGACTCGTCACATTGGATAGTAAATGCACATGTTGTAAAAGTAACCATGTTGTTGTCATCTTTCAAGAGGTGTATCTCTTGAACACGCCTCATCAAAGAAACCAAGCCGATTCATGTATAGCATACCACATTGGATGGGACAGATCCATCAAGCAATGTAATGAATAACTTCAATGTATTTTCTGGTCAAATTCTGGTTACATTTTTCCTTACGCCCATTAAGCTTTTATGCCGCAAACAACAACAACAACAACAACAACAACAATAACAACAAACCCAGTGTATTCCCATAAATGGGGTCTGGGGAGGGTAGTGTGTACGCAGACCTTACCCCTACCTTATAGAGATAGAGAGGCTACTTTTATGGTGAGGTAAACATATTTAAGTGCACTTAACCTAGTACATAACCTGGGTGATCAGTCAAATAATACAACAAGACCTAGCTCTAAGTAGAGCTTTAATTAACCAACAAAAATGGCATATATCAGAAAATTGAGGTTTATGACGTTTATTTTCCACATTACTTCACAAGCATAATCAAAAGTAACAGAAGAAGAATCTATTCAGAAGCAAGCAGGATACTTGTCAAACCGAATATGTTTTCGCTGTAATTACAAACTGATTCATCCTATAGAATGTTTGACACACTTCCTAACATTATGTCCAGAAAGAGGCCCCATTATTTTTGTTGCATGGCAAGAAAAACTGCAGTTCTTTGATGTTTCTGTGGATATAGCACCATTCTTAAAGAAATATCTTATATACCTAGGGATGTCAAACGGTGCGGTGCGGTGTGGTGTGGTTGCGGGGCAAACCCACATAAACCCGCGAAGATTTCAACCTACGCCGCCCCGCATCGCGTAATTTGTTGTTTTCAACCCGCACCCGCCCTGCACCGCTTAAATTTTCTTAATTTTTTTTTTTTGAATAATTTGATAGTAAAAATTGAGATTCATAAATTTCTTTTTGATTTTCCTGAAATCGTATTAATTTAATTTAAACCCAAGTCCTATACAAGCACCTTTCTAACAAAATTAAAGCGACAGTGTCTTGCAGTTGTTACCATATTCAAGTCTTAGGTTATCTTCTTCTTTTTTTCATTAATGGTTTGCAAGTTAGGAAGACTTTTCTAAATTAATGAGTTTTCCGTTTAAGTTTGTCTTTTAATTACAATTGCTATAAGCTTGATTGTTGTAACATTTTTTATTCATGTTGCAATGAGTCGTTTGAGACTTCAATCCCCAAATCATCAAGAAAGGAAAAGTACAAATAGCTCTAAGTTCATCTTATTTATAAAGGTGAGAAACCATGTAACCTAATAAGAAAAATAATACATAGTACGACACTAGTAGACTGTTATAAGCATTAATGTATAATTTTGAATCACTATGTGTTTCTTGGCCACACCCGCGTCAACCCGCACCCGCCCGCAAACCGCAAGATTGTTTTCTAAAAAACTTTAAACCGCCCCGCACCCACACAGTCACAAACCCGCACCCGCACCCGCCCCACATAGGTTCAAACCCGCACCCGCACTGCCCCATTGCCATCCCTATATATACCCTTCAAAAAGAAAAAAGGAAAAGGGGAAGGAAAAAAAAAACTTTCATCTCAATATGAACTTTTTCTTAACCATCTATTTCATGCAATCAAAATCTTTTTATGAAGTAACAACGACTCAATAAATAGCAAAAGAACTAGGGAAGAAAAGAAAAATGTCATCTGAATGAAGCAACATAAAGTAAACTGATAATAAAGATTAAAGACATCATGCCAAGAGTGAATGTCATTCATAAACATGGAAAGGTACTTACCAACTGTCATTAGAGTGCTTGCACTTCTTTCAACCTCCTGTAAACATAGTATAAACGACAAGAGAACAAGCAGCGTTATGCAACACACAAAGCTCAAAAATAATAATATGAGTAAAAAGAAAATGGGTCTTAAAATCAAGCAGATCAAAATAGAAGAAAGATGGCAATAACCTGAACCATAAGTTGGCGAGTGCGGCGCAGGCTCTCCGTAATGCTTTCAGCTGCAGATGTCATTCCAGCTTTTGTCCTGGAAAATACATTAATAGTTTAGATATATGGCACCTCAGTTCAATAGAAAGAAACATTTTGATACTTCTTCCCCACGAAAACATAGCTGCATGAATTTTTAAAGAAGATATAACCACGGCAGTATAACGACTTAAAAAGCACCACGTACTGTAGATTTCGCCTGCGAACTGTAGATTCTTCTCCACCTCCCAGCAGAAGCTCCCTCTGACATCATACGAAGGCAAATGTCAACATGACATCTTTTGTAAGTATCAGGGCCAAAAGAGGAGATATTGCAGGTAATAAATTTCCATTTGTTTGACATCATATCAACAAAGATGACAGAATGATTTCTTTTGTGAGTATCCGTCACAAAGAAGGATAAATTGCAAGATGTTTCGGAAATTAATAATTCTGGCATGCTAAACAGAATCTTTACACAAATATACAAATTACCTCTTCTTGGGCAGCTTTCCTCATGTTTGCCTTTGCTTGTAAATTAGCATTTCTTAAACTCAACCTCAAGCTGAAACAGACATTTAAAAGATAATGAAGGAAGGGGAAAGCATATGGTAGTAACTAATTTCATACATGCAAAAGTGAGAATAGTATCATGTCGTCCTCCCACCATGATCATGGTTAGTGAGTAAAAAGTTTAAATATCCAGTGGAAGAAACTCATGAAGAGCCCAAACCTTACACAGAACATGATACCCAAATAAACCTATAAATAATGAACGAAACAACTTTTCCAAAAAAGCATATATTATTGATTCCTCATCTCCTGGGATGGAGCTTTTTCAAGAGGACAACAAACAACTATGTCTCGATCCCAAACTAGTTGGGGTTGGTTATATGAATGCTCTATATCAATTTCGCTTCGAACCCATTTCATTCCAATATCTATCCATATTCAGACTTAATGCAACTGTAACGAACAATAACAAAAACCTAATTGCCAACTAGTTTTTTAAGTATCACACATATGGATCCTTTACTTGGATTTTTATGTTGTTAGCTAAATGTGCATTGATTCTAAGAGATTGTAGGTCTTTCCACACACCTTGCCTCCATGTGATTTTGGATCTACCTATCCTTTTTAGCAACATTAACCACCATAATGTCACACTTACGGACTGTTAATTCGGAGACCAACATAAGAAATGACAAAAACATCTACACCGCCTCTCTTAATTCATCCTATATGAGTGCTACTTGCATACTTTATTTGATGTGATAATTTCTCATCTTATCGGATCTTGTATTACTGCACATCTATCTTAATGTTCACATTTTTATGATACAACTTATGGATTATGGATATGTTGGCTCTTAGAAGCCTAGCATTCACACCCATATTAAGACATGGCATCTTTCTTCTCCAAGATTAACTATCCAAACAGACAAGTATAACGTACACAACGTACAGGTCAGCGTATGATTCTTGCAAGGCAAAGCTACCTTTGGATTTGGGTTTTCCAAGATTGAGCCAAAGACTGAGTCTTTACAACTTGATCATCCAAAGGGAGTTGTGGGGCTAAGAGATCAAGCTTGAATTGAAGTGATTGAAGCAGATTCATTCCATCTTGAGCAACACCATTCAATCTTGGGAGTGAACTTTTCTCTTCTGCAATTAATCTTGTCGATTTGCCATATTCTTTAATGGAATTGATGTGTTGTTGGGTCTGTTTGTATGTTTCTTCAAACTCTTTTTTCACTTTTTCTACTTCCTCCACCACCTCGTCCATTTGGGGGTTTTGCAGAGTTGAGTCCTAGCTCTTTTAGCAAAGAATTTTGGGAATTTTGGGAAAAGAAATTGCGAAGAAGACGAAAGATCCAAAAGAAAGTTTTGTTTAGTTCAGGAAAACGAAAGAAAAGATTACGTCGCCTAATGAAAAAAAATGTATTTAGGACTTTGAATTAAACTTCATATTAGTAAATAATAAATAAAACTTTTGGCAATAAATCCTAAGGTATATTGCAAATACATGGTTAATATCTCCTTAATTTAAATAATTAAGGTATATTGAGGTTCGTACTAGAGCTGCTTTAGAGGAGTCTTATATCAAATTGCAATCTCGAGAGGAGTAACAATTGAACTGACAAATTCAAAAATAATCATATTTATAAGTTGTAATTTAAAAATAGCTACGGTTTCAAAAGTAATCGAAATTTAGTCACTTTTCATGTAAAGATAAATCTGAACGAAAACACTATTCAAAATCCAAAAAATATTCCAGCATAATATACTGGAGTTTCAGTATAACTACAACATAATATGCTGGAGTTCTAGTATAATATACCGGTCCAACATAATATGCTGGAAGTTGATACACAAGTGCTCCAATCTCCAGTATATTATGCTGGAACTTTCCGCTTGTTGGAGTTCCAGCATAATAGGCTGAAAGTTCGTACACATATGTATCAATCTTCAGTATATTATGCTGGACCGGTCCGTGTTGCAGTAAAATAGTGGCTATTTTTCATTGACTTTACAAACACTGCTATTTTTGAATTACCAGTCCGAAAACTTACTAGCTCGTGCTATTTTTACCCGATAATAGGTAGATAGGGTGAACTACCATGGACACAATAAAATCAAACCTTATTCTGCACTCCCTCTCGCCGGCCTAAAATAATTGGATTTAATGTACTCAAACAAACAAACAAAGAGTATTGTTTCAAATTTAAAATATTTTTATCACTTTATTAACTCTAACCATGTGATTTTTGTTTCAATCAAATTCTTAGCTGGGCCTTGCGACAAACAAGCAGATTCTCAGACTGAAGAAGCAGTAATTACTATTGTTGAAGTCCAACATTTGGAACAACCTCAAGCTGGTGCTTTCTATAAAATTTTCCGGCACTTTTTCAGATACAAAGAGTATTTTTATAAGTTTAACTTCACAAACAATGTAGCTTCATGTAGATAGAATTGTAGAGAACCATGAGCAGCATTTGAGAATTGTGTTTCAGACTCTGAAAGAAAAGAAATTTTATGCTAAATTCACCAAGCGTGAATTTTAGTTTCAGCGTTCACGTGGCAAATCTAATCATATACTTATTCGTGAAAGGATTGTTACTACATACAAATTGACAAATTTGTAATCGCATACATATATAGCTAGTATGATTTTTAAGTAATAGATGATTTGTAACTTCTCAAACATTAATGTATGGGTCAAAAATTACCTTTGACATGATCAAACCATGTTAACATTAAAAAAGCACTCGTCGACTGCCACGTGTCGCCAGTATGACTTCGATAAAGGCCTGCCCGATGTCGAAGCGATCTCTTAAGAAAGTGGAAGAGCAAGGCCAATGAAGTTGTTGAAGACCAAGGTCGAAGAGTCGGCAGAGATCGAGATCGAAGAGTCAGTGAAGATCAGAGTCGAGGTCGAACACTCACCGTAAATAGAGTGAATAACGGCTAATTTTAGGATAAGACATCAGAGGAAGAATATTCTAATGGATATTCTCTGAACATGTACTATTAGTGTATTATAGGTATATATTCCCTATAAATAGAAAGAGACAGAAGGATATGGGACATAAGATATTCATTTGTAAGAAAACACATTGACTTTATAGAGAGAATATGGCTTTATTGCTAGCACATGCGAAATACCTTTTTACTAAGATCCTTGCATAACTTTTCCACTAGATCCAAGAACTATTTGAACATTCAAATGAATGTCATCCACTAGATCCACTAAGATCATTGTCAGAAGGAATATTCACAAATCTCACTCCTTTTTCGGGTGACTCGCATGTTCTTATTTATATAAATGTCATTCATTTCTATTTATTATTATCTAATGCTATCTTCCACCTTTTGAATCGTTGAATATTATTAGTGTTGTCCACATTCATTGCCATTCGGTCAAAAATACATATTATCTACTATAAAACCAGTTATTTTATCTTTTGGATATTAATATTAGCTAAGATTGACTCTACTTTATTTAAATCTAATTGGTTGAACCCGGATCTAAATTTTGGGTCAAACAGTTTGGCGTCGTCTGTGGGAATTTCTTAGCTAATCTTTTAGTTTCCTTTAGATCCACAATTCACGTGAGTTGCTAACCTGACAAACCATATGGTTTTTCTCTTTTTCTGCACGTATGGAAACTTACATGGCAGGTAACCAAGGAAAAGGACTAAAGTGACAGGTGACTTCTCTGGCAACCTCATGAACGTTATCATGCCCCGTTTTCTCGCTAAAGCGGGTCTCGACGTGTGACAACTCTTTTAAAGGAGGTATTAAAAGAGAAGTGTTGTCACCTAATGATTATAAGGAACGGTAAGGCACCTATTTGAAAATAACTCTTTTTGACTAGTCAACGCCACCAAAGATCAGGCAAGGGCTCAAATTACCTCAAAGAGAAGGTGTTAGGCACTTTTCAAGGTCCACAACTGTGGGTCCCGGATGAACTTTAAACTATGTGAATTATGTAATTAGGCTAGGTGATCAAATAAATAAAGGGGAATTTAGAAGTCGAAGAGTCTTATTATAACACATGAGAATCGGTACAAATCTTAATGACTACAAGAATACAACCACATTGATCTATATTAAATGACTAAGTGAAAATAACAAGTACATAAAGAAAGGCGAGGGGGAGAGGTCCTAAGTTTTTATAGCCTAAAGGATCACCCTGTGCAACATAAATAATATTTTGTAACTCCCTTAAGGTATGGTTGCTCATATTATTCAGCGGGCACAGACTATCATCTCCTTCTACCCAATTACTATGTTGAGGTTGTTACTTAAAGGCGCTCTAACTCAATTTTAAACCGTATCCTATGCGTGCACTATCCGTCCCATACCTATGGTCTAGGAGGCTTTGGACCTACTATTAGGCGGTTCTAGATCCAACTTAGGTTGCTCAAAATGATAAAACTAGATGACATTCAAAACAGATAGGACTTCACGTAAAGATAATTAAAGGCCCAAGTTAGCCTCCACACATAAACAACAAATGCACGCGGGCAGTTCAGGCAATATATAATTTCAGAATCAAAACTTAAAGTCCTATAGGCATGGTTTCTAGGTGATTCTTGATTCCAGTATTATATAAGCAACGCATAGGCAGGTTAAAATATCGCAAGTCCTATAGGCATGATTTCTAATTGTTGATGAGTCAATAAAGCGATACGAGTTACCAGATTACTAATGCTGATTTTATAAGCGCGCTCCTTAGACAGACGTTAATATCATATAGGCATGGTTTCTAACGGTTACATAATTAGGTAGTGAGACAGCTTTGAGAGTATAGTACTAACAACGTTGATCTCATAAACAATGTTCGTATGCGTTCAATAACATCCTATAGGCAGTATTTCTAACAATTGATAATTAGGCTTGATTTTATAACAGACATATCATCTAGGTGGGGCAGCGTAATGAAAATAACAAAAATAGTCGATTAAAGATTAGAATTCTATAGTCATGATATCTAGATGGCAATACACTAATGTAATAGAAGCAATTGACCAATTGATTATTTGAAATCTTATAGATATGGTATCTAGGTTAACAAACATATGTTATACATCCTATAGCATACTTTCTATTAATGTGCAATGTACCAAACTGAACGACAAACAAGGCATGCTGAACGGAATAGCAAATATAACACAGAGACCCTATAGGCATGTTTCTACCCTTTCATGCAAATATTAGAATGCCCAAGCCCCTCCTTTCATTAATCTCCCCATCATTTGTTATACAAATTATTACAGACCACGTTGAATGGTTACATGCTCAAATACAAATAAAGAACAATCCAATAACACATCTGGGCCTTCAAATATACTTAGAGAATTTCATGCGGACAGCGGGCCCAAACTCCAGGTGCAGACAGTGTGCTCTAAACCCCTCAAATACTAAAGGTAGGCCCAATATACCAAGCCCAAACAATCCCAGTAATTAAGCTAATGGATACTAGATTAGCCATACATGCAATAAAACTACGCATCGGAGTAATTTAAAAGCTTAATTTATACAACTGAAAGAAATGCAGTTTCAGCCAATATACAGGGTCGTGCTAAGTTGACATGCACCAAAAACACATACGGACAAGTAATTCCAAAAAAAACAAGATTAACAAGGACAAGATAAAGTACCACCAAACCACTGCAAACATTATTTCAAAATAGAACCAACTCAAAGAATACATACAACAGCCCAAGCAGAATCATACATATGAAAAAGGTGGAATACAATCTTCCTATGAAGATTCTAACAGGAAAGCCTTGCATAATTTGGCAAACCTACTTAGTTGATCATGAGATTTAACAAGATAATACTAACATGCACCCCAAGTTTCTAAGAACTCATAGCAGGTAAATAATATGTCAACCTTAAGCAGGGGCGGTCCATCCATAAAGTAGGTAAAGCAACTGCTTTAGGCCCCACATTTGTGGATGCCCTATTTATTTATTTATTTTTACATCTAATAGGCTATATATAAATTTAAAAAAAAGTTATGTGGTGAAAAAATTTGATTTCTTTATTTAACAAATATAGAGACAAAGGATTTGCAACTGCTTTAATTTCTGCCAAGGAAATTACATTTGAAATTAATATTGAACCAGAATTTTATAAGAAGCGTGTAATATATAGGAAGAAACAATTTGAGGAGAATGTTAATAGTGAAATCTCAAAATATCTCGAAGAGTCCTTTAGAGTTTATTAGTTTTTATACATACTCCCTCTGGTCCATAATAAATGACTTTTTAACCTTTGTTGTGCCCCTTAAGAAAATATTGACTCCTAGAACAAAAATATATTTTGACTAAATTATCATTAATTAAAATTTATATGTTGTTAACTTGACATATAGAGATATGTAAATAAGGATAAATTTTGGAAAAATAAAGTTAATTCCTTCTCGATTATATAAAAGGACACTTATTTTGAACCAAAATAAAAGCCAAAAAAGTCATTTATTATGGATTGGAGAGAGTAGTAGACAAGGTTATTTTTTCACTTTAAAATAGATTTGAATAATTAGAGGCATATGAAAATATTTTTGATTTTCTATTTAGCGGTAAAAACTGAGATTACTAGATGATGAAAATTTGAAAAAATATTGCCTTCATCTTAAATGCTCCTTAAATCATAATAAGAAACCCGATATTAATAGTTTAGATTTAGTTTCTGCATTAAAAATATTAAGAAAAATAGTACAATTAGGAGATAACAGTTTAATTGATATACTCAATCAAATAAAAAGATTTGATTGTTTTTCAAATGCCTATATTACTTATAGAATAATGTTAATAACTCCTATTATTGTTGCTTCGGCGGAAAAAAGTGTTTCAAAATTAAAATTGATAAAACCTTACATAAGATCGACAATGTCTCAAATATATTAAATGAATCAACTATATTGTTAATTGAGAAAGACTTATTAGGAGAAATTGATTATAACAATTAATAATAACTTTGCATCTAAAAAAGTTAGAAAAATAGACTTCAAATAAAAATAAAATATTTTTTATTAATAAAAAAGTTAAGGCCCATCATAAAGTTTGGCTTTAGGCCACGAAATTGGTCGGGCCGCCCCTGACCTTAAGCTAACAAGACAAACAGACATTAGGATTCATGATGGATGAAAGTATCAACCTTAAGTTAATAGGATAGGTAATTATCAAGCCTAGTGATAATTGATCATATATAGGAAGAGGTTGAACATTGAAATTGACACTAGAAAGACCTGGGCAACACTTAACAACATAGAGTCGAGTAGATCACACAATGGAATTACAGGAAATATGGCATGCTATTTTTTAGAGATTCGGGTAGTGATGACATCAAAAAATTACATAATCATTAAAGAAGATAACAAGCTACATATAAATGATTTCATAGGGACTAGAACACATTTTGGGCATGAATTAGTTTAATCACGAGAGTTTAGAACAAGGCAGGGAAGTAAACTCATGCCAAGCAGCATATATAAGCATTCAGGTACAAACACACTAGGCTAAACGAGCTTAAGAGAGCCAAAATCATTCATATTAAACACATGTAATAGACATATCTTAGAGTTGGGAATTTTAGGCAAGTTCAAATGCTAGTAAAGTTCAGAATCACAAAACAATCTCAGGGCCAATATGTCTGCAAACAGAGATGGCATAGGAACATATTGATTCACAAAAATTCAGTGGCATGAGTATACAGAATATGAAAAACAAACGAAAGAGAATCAAACTACGAAGGTCAAGGAACTTACCAGTCATCAATCGATAAACGGATAAATAAGAAGAACAATCTTAACAGTACTCCAAACGTCAACAAAGAGCAGTAGAACCCAAAGTCTTAATGCGTTAGAGTTCCCAAGGGTTTTAGATGAACCCCTAGCAGTGCTCGCACCAAAAAAGGTTAATTAGTCAAATTCCGGTGGCCTTGGCTTTCAGCCGGCCAAGAGCCAAAGTTCAGAACAATATAGAGTGAAGGAGTAAGAGAGTAATAGTTCTTAAGGTGATTAAATTCTGTCAAAAGGGGAAATTGGGGAAGGGTTGTATAGTGGTGAAAATCGAATAAGCAAACATGGAAAGCAATTAATCAATCACAAAATATAGAAAGAATATCAAATGCAATCAATAATAGAACCGGTAAAGAAGAAAAAATTGAAATTTCAAACCCTAGTTCAACGAAAATCAAAGATTGACCGAGGATCTTGGTAAATCGAACCCATATAACATGGTAGTGAATGTATCAAGTCAAGAATATGGCAATAATATAGAATCGGAGTTGAACGAACGCCTGTTGATGAGCTTCCATAAATAACGCAGTACCAAACGAGTAATGTCAAGAAAATGGGAAAGGAACGTTGTGAGTACAGAAAAAGGATAGGAAATATGGAAGATCTCCATATTCTCTTGGGTACAAGCTAGGATTTGGGTGAGGCGGCTAGGGTTTACTGTGAGAGGAGGGGGGAGAGTTTAGGGGCGGCTGGGCAGAGTGAAACGTGAGGATTAGTGTTGGGGCGGATAATTAAAAATGGGAGAATGGTTGTGGACCGTTGATCATTTGAGATCAACGGCCAGAATTAGAAGAGAAGCGGGGCGCGTCGTTTAAACGGGTACCGACTGGGTTTGCTAAAGGTTCATTTGGTCTGGGCCAGAGAAAATTGGGCCAAGGGTTTTAGGGTATCTGGGCCGCCTATTTTGGTCTGAAATTCATTTTAAAAATGGGCCATAATTTAAATACACGCAATTTATCAAAAAATAATTGATAAAAAAGTAATTAACACATAATAAAATATTATTTATGCAGTGAAGTGTTTGAAAATAATATCTTAACATTATAAAAATATAAAGATGTTATTTGACACAAATAATGTGAAAAATGTAATTATGCATAGCATATAGGCTATTATTGCAAAAGTGTGTAAATAGCCTAAAAATACAAATATAACTATATAAAATGAGGTAAAAATATTATGATACCTATATGTGGATACAAATATTAAATTTAGATGATTAATCCATCGCAAAATAATTTGAAAGGGTAATTAATAAATATTCAAGTAATTTAAATACAAAAAACTCAATTTTAAAGCTTTACAAATTATGGAAAACTATAGAAAACACTTGTATGACTCTTTGTAAATTGATAATGTGTATTAATGACATTTATGAAAATATGTGGGCAAAATTGGGTATCAACAGCTGCCCCTCTTTACCCGGGAATGATGAAAGAGTTATCGGGTAAAGAAAATGATGGCCAATTTTGTCCGAAGTGAGTGAGGAATGATGTATTGTTTGGAAAAAAATAGGGGCCAAACCCTAGTTCTTGAGTTGCCTACATATCCCTGGTGTTACTAGAATCAGGTCGTGTGTAGTTCTAGATCCAACGACGAACAAAACTGATGGAGTTGTTATAAGAGTAGTTGTGTGTTTCGAAAAAAGATCTTTTGGGTAGGACAGTGTCGTAAGTAACGGATATTTTCAGGTGGAGCTATGAATGAGAATTTAAACGTTGCAAATATGTGAGGTAAATGTTTAGGCGGTTATGGGACAAAGAGTAAACAATTGCTGATTGTCGGCTACGTTTGAGGTAGTCAAAGGATGTGAACGTTGTGAACGGAAACAAGAGCGAGAATTACTCCTGTTTGTAGAACAGTTACCTCTCGATTTACCTGCAAAACTTAAAACACTATTCATGTGAATATATAGGGTTATTGCATAATTTAAACATGATGCAAATTCCCTTCGGACCATGAGAGTTGTCTTTGGACGATGAGGATGATATCCTTAGACCATGACGTCCTGGGCCATGAAGCGTATGATGAGGGATTCGCAGGCCATAGAATGGTGTCCTCGGGCCATGAGGATGGTGCCTCCGGACTATGACGCCTTTGAATAATGATATGCAATTTCGAGAGATCCTCATGCCATGGCATGGTTTTTCAGGCTATGAGGATGGTGCCTTTGGACTATGACGCCTTCGGACAATGTAGCGATGTTTTCAGCCCATGAAATGCAAGTATGTGTTAATATCGATCACTTGATAAAGGAAACAGGTGATGCTCAGTCATATGCGAGAACAAAACGAGACAAGGCTCAGTCTCGTACTGGATGAGGGCAGTGTTTTAACCCGATACAAAAAGTGGAGACAATACTTAATCTCTTGCAAGGAAAGGCGGTGCTTAGCCTTATGCAATGGTGAGGCAGTGATTAGCCTTATGCAGTGTGGAGGCAGTGCTTAGCCTTATGCAGAGAATGGAGGCAGTGCTTAGTCTCATGCAAGTAAAGGCAGTGCTTAGCCTTATGCAAGGAATGGAGACAATGTTTAATCTCATGCAAGGTGAGGGAAGTGTTTAGCCCTATGCAAGGAGTAGAGACAATGCTTAGTCTCATGAAAGGAATGGAAACAGTGCTTAGTCTCATACAAGGTGGGGGCACTGTTTAGCCTTATACAGGGAATGGAGACAGTGCTTAGTCTCATGCAATGTGAGGACATTGTTTAGCCTTTTGCAAGGAATGGAGACCGTGCTTAGTCTCATGCAAGGTGAGGGCAATGTTTAGCCCTATGTAAGGAGTAGAGACAATGTTTAGTCTCATTCAACGGAAGGCAGTACTTAGCCTTATACAATAGCGGAGGCAGTGCTTAGCCTCATGCAGGGTGAGGGCAGTGTTTAGCCGTATGCAAGGAGTAGAGACAATGTTTAGTCTCATGCAAAGGAAGGTAGTGCTTAGCCTTATGCAATGATGAGGGAAATGTTTAGCCCTATGCCAGAAAAACAATGACTAAACGCGAAAGGATGAAGCATTTCTTAGCTTGATGTGTTTGCGTTTGGCGACTTTTGTCGGTGTGAAGATAGTGATCTTGTTGTGTGTATGTATTTTTGGATATTCCTATTATGTTCATTGTGCCTGCATCCAAAGAAAAATTGTGAGTTTTGCGGGGGGAGGGGAGGAGGGGGGAGGTTGGTTCGTTCTCTCGATTCCTTGCTTTGCCTTTGCTCTTGTCTGGAGGTCCTTCTTGAGTCACCCCGGGTAACGTCTGGCTGCTATAAAAATAAAATTTTCAAAAAACATGCATTTGATAAATTGTTTATAAAAATGTAGTTGTTCGAAATATGTGATAATGCATGAGGGCGAATAATTTGTTGAATTGATGACTGTAACACGCTTTTGAGACATTACAACCTCCTTGACTCGGAATTTTGAGGAGCCTCCTCAAAATTCTGCCCCAATTTAAATACATACTTCTGGCGATACATTCCTTGGCGATTCTAAACATGATGAGATCGGGCAAACTCGAGTTCTTGCCCAGTTTCTGACCATAGTGGGGAGAATGAAGATTTTATTATGATATGACCGAACCCAGAGGGATGCCTACGTATCCCCTCTTAAACGGGAATCATGTCAAGCGTAAGTGCAAACATAGCCTTAAACATAGTATCTCCTGACTGCGTCCGAATTGATCAGTTTTGGCCAAATCTCTCCATCCATTTCTGCAAGTATAAATGCTTCTCCTGTTAATACTCGGTGAACCATGTAAGGGCCTTGCCAGTTGGGTGAGAATTTCCCTTTTGCTTCATACTGATGTGGGAAGATCCGTTTTAGTACCAATTGCCCCGATGTGAATTGCATTGACCTAACCTTTTTGTTGAAAGCTCTTTCCATTCTATTCTGGTAGAGTTGACCATGACGCACTGCGTTTATTCTTTTTCCATCAATGAGAGCTAGTTGTTCATACCGGTTCCGTACCCATTCTGCGTCGCTGAGCTTGACTTCCTATATGATTCTTAAGGAAGGGATCTCCACTTCTGCGAGAATAACAACTTCAGTACCGTAAACCAGTCGGTAGGGAGTTGCCTCAGTTGATGTACGAACTGTGGTTCGATACTCGAGTAAAGCAAATAGTAGATTTTCATGCCATTGCTTGTAGTTGTCCACCATTTTCGTTAATATTTTCTTGATATTCATGTTGGCGTCCTCTACGACTCCATTCATTTGCGGCATGTATGATGTAGAGTTTCGATGCTTGATTTTAAATATTTCACACATAGCTTTCATCAAGTCACTGTTGAGATTGGAGACATTGTCAGTAATAATTGATTCAGGTACTCCAAATCGACAAACAATGCGGTCCCAAATAAAATCTGCTACGACTTTCTTAGTTATAGCCTTATAGGATGTGGCTTCAACCCATTTTGTGAAGTAGTCTATAGCCACCGGAATGAACCTATGTCCGTTTGAAGCAGCGGGTTCGATTGGTCTGATGACATCCATGCCTCAAGCAGAGAAAGGCCAGGTCAAACTCATTGCATTGAGATCGTTGGGCAGCACTCATATCATATCAGCATGTATCTGGCATTGGTGACATCTTTGAACATATTTGATGCATTCTGTTTCCATAGTCATCTAGAAATACCCTGCTCTTAATATCTTCTTGTCCAGAACGAAACTATTCATGTGAGGTCCTCAAGTTCCGACATGTATTTCCTCGAGAAATCTAGATGCCTCCTTGGCATCGACACATTGCAGTAATCCCATGTCGGGAGTTCTTCTATACAAAATTCCTCCGCTTTGAAAGAAGTGGTTGGCCAATCTTCAAAGTGTGCGCTTCTGAGTATGTGCAGCATGCTCTGGATATTCTCCCTTTTCCAAGTATTCCCTTATGTCGTGGAACCACGGATTTTCGTCAATCTCTTCTTCAATATGTGCACAATAAGCTGGCTGCTTATGAATTCCTATTGGGATAGGATCAATGAAATTCTTGTCTAGGTGTTGTATCATGGAAGACAAAGTGGCTAATGCATATGTGAACTCATTCTGAATCCTTGGAACATGTTTGAATTCCATCTTTGTGAACTTCTTGGTCAGCTCATGTACACAATGCAAGTATGGCAGTATTTTGGTATTCTTAGTAGCCCATTTTTCTAGTACCTGGTGTACCAATAAATCAAAATCTCTGATTACCAACAACTCCTGAACGTTCATGTCAACGGCCAACCTGAGTCCCAAGATGCAGGCCTCGTATTCTGCCATATATTTGGTGCACGGGAACCTGAGTTTTGCGGATATCGGGTAGTGTTGACCGGTTTCTAACACTAAGACAAATCTGATACCTACTTCTTTGAAGTTTTCTTCTCCGTCGAAGAACATCCTCCAACCCTCGTACGCCTCGACAACTCTTCTCCTACAAACGATACCTCCTCGTCGAGAAAATATGTTTTTAATGGTTTGTATTCTCCGTTTACGGGATTTTCTACCAAATGACCTGCCAATGCTTGCCCTTTGACTGCCTTCTGAATTACATATACGGTGTCGAACTCACTCAGCAATAACTGCCACTTTGCTAACTTACACGTAGGCATGGGTTTCTGAAAGATGTATTTTAGCGGATCCACCTTTGATTTGAGATATGTAGTGTACGCATAGAAATAATGTCTCAACTTCTGGGCTTTCCATGTCAAAGCGCAATAAGTGTTCCAACAAAGAGTACCGGGCTTCGTAAGGTGTGAACTTCTTGCTCAGATAATATATTGCATGCTCCTTACTTTCAGTTTTGTCATGTTGTCCTAGAACGCAATCAAAGGCCCCATCCAACACAGATAAAACAACAGGGTCTTCCTGGTTCTGGTGGGACCAACACATGTGGTTTAGATAAATAATCCTTGATTTTGTTGAAGGCTTTCTGGCATCCTTCAGTCCAAATTGTTGCAGCATTTTTCCTCAGCATTTTGAAGATTGGATCACATATCACCATTGATTGTGCTATAAAATGGCTGATATAATTGAGGCGCCCTAGAAAACCCATCACATCTTTCTTATTCTTTGGCGACGACAAATCTTGGATGGCTTTGATTTTTGACAGGTCTAACTCAATACCTCAGCGGCTGACGATGAAACCTAATAAATTTTTGGCAGGGACTCCGAAGGCACATTTTGCAGGACTCAACTTCAAATTGTATCTTCGAAGCCGGTCGAAAAATTTCTTCAAGTCTGCTATGTGATCTGAACTCCTTTTAGATTTGATGATAAGATCATCCACGTACACTTCTATTTCCATGTGTATCATGTCATGGAAGATAGTCGCCATGGCCCTCATGTAGGTGGCCCTAACATTCTTCAAACCAAACGGCATCATTTTAAAACAATATATTCCCCACAATGTGATAAAGGCGGTCTTTTCGGCGTCCTCTTCATCCATCCAAATCTAATAGTATCCTGAAAACAGTCGACAAAGGATTGGAGTTCATGCTTGGCGTAGTTGTCAATCAGTATGTGTATGTTGGGCAGCGGGAAATCATCCTTAGGACTTGCTCTGTTCATATTTCGGTAATCAACACATACTCTAACTTTCCCATCTTTCTTTGGAACTGGCATAATATTGGCTAACCAGGTCGGGTATTCGACCACTCAGAGAACCTTGGCTTTGATCTGCTTGGTGACCTCCTCTTTTATCTTTAAACTCATGTCCGGCTTGAACTTTCTAGCTTCTGCTTTACCGGTGGACACATGGGATTGATGGGTAGCTTGTGAGCTACTATGGATGTGCTTAAACCCGTCATATTGTCGTAGGATCATGCGAAGATGTCTCCATACTTCTTTAGGAACCTGATATACTCTTCTTTATCTGACGGTGATAGATGAATGCTTATACGAGTTTCCTTGACCATCTCGGAATCCCCTAAGTTAATGGGCTCAGTTTCCTCCAAATTAGACTTTGGTTTGTTTTCAAAATTCTCTACTTCTTTGACGATTTCCTCAGGTATTATGTCATCTTCCAGATCTTCCGAATCACTGTCATTATGTTGCGTTGTCTCATTACATGTCACAGTCGTAGGTTCATAAGGATATGAAATAAGTATGCTGAAAAGAATGTAGAAAAATAATAATAAATATGAAAAGCAATAATGCATTAATGAAACTTTAAAATGTCAACAAGCACGACTCGATGGCTCGAGTAATTATTTCAAAACAAAATACTAAAAATGTCTTAAATGCTCAAAACAATTTGAAAATGAGTCATGCTAATTTGCCAGGCTACCCAGGAACTCGGCGAGCCCGGGATGGTACAGCGGTCCAGTTCTTGAGAATAGCTCCTTCTTCCATTGTTTGAATAGTAAGATCCTCCTCCTCCTCCTCCTCATCTACAATTGCACTGCAATCCATGTCTTTTTTATCTAGAAATAGCTTCCTCATACCGGCCAAAACCTCATCTTCTTCGGTTCCCCATATCATGTCAGCTTGACGGAATGTCTAGTGCAGCGGTGGTACGGGTTATTCCAGCGGATAATAAGGGGCGCATCATAGCGGTATCCAATCCTGATGCTCTTGCACGGTGTATTCATATCCGAGTCCAAAGGTCGTGCCATGGTACTGTGGTTGTACAGATTTAGTGATCTCCTAAAGCTTTTTCCCAAGACCCTTGTCTGGTTTATATCCCGTCCACAATAATATTATTTCTATATTCTTGCTCCACCATCGATCTTTTTTAATTGCGTTTACCCGCTCAATGCAGTGATATGTTTCCCCACCCAACTTCCTTCTGTTTTCGATGACTGGAACGGTCTGGTTGGTATAGATATAGTTGCTTCCGTCTCCATGAATGATCACCTCCTGATGATTCCATTCAAACTTCACAACTTGGTGCAGAGTAGAAGCCACTGCCCCAGCTACATGTATCCATGGTCGTCCCAATAATAAGTTGTAAGTAGTAGATACATCTAGCACTTGGAACTCAACATCAAACCAAGTCGTACCCAACTGTAAATCAAGGTTGATTTCCCCGATAGTGGCTCTCTGAGATCCATCAAATGCTTTCATATTCATGCTTCCCATTCGTATCTCGTGTAGGCCTTTACCTAATCTTTGCATAGTGGTCAGTGGGCATATGTTCAGGCTCGAACCTCCATATATCAGGCCCATGGTAATGAACTTTACCTCAAATTTCACTGTTATGTGCAACGCCCTATTGTGACTGATTCCTTCTAGTGGTAACTCATCTTCGTGGAATGTGATTTTGTGACTCTCTAATACCTGTCTAACCATGTTAACCATCTCTCCACTAGTAATGTCGGCGAGTACATAAGCTTCACTTAACGCCTTCATCAAAGCATGCTTGTGCGTGTATGAGTTTTGCAACAGTGATAAGATGGATATCTGAGCAGGGGTCTTGTTCAGGTGGTCAACAATAGAGTATTCTCTTGCTTGTATCTTACTCCAAAGGTCACCATTGCCGGTCTCAACAACAGGCGGTTTAGGTGCAGCTTCCTTGCTTGTTCCTCCCAGATTCTCATGTGCGTAAACTCTGCCAGTTCTAGTCATACCTTGCGAGGCACCTGCTTCTTCCATTTTGGTTTTCCATTTCTTCTTGCTTCCGCAACATAATCCCGTGGACGGAATCAGGCTCGTAAGATGGTGTGGGAGCTACCATTATAGTGAAGGGTGTATCTACCTCAACTTCAAATGGCACTTGGGTTTATACCACAACTGGCGTAAGGGTGACCGAAGATGTTTTAGGAGTGTCTCCCTCTCGAATGAGTCTAATAGACCCTTCCTGATCCCACTTCTCATCAGTTTCTATCACGTTCACTCCCTCACCTCTATGATCCGGGAAAGGGTTGTTACGGACGTTCGGTGCATCTTACTTTGCTTATATAACCTTAGTGTAGATCAACGTCTGAATCTTATCTTTCAACGTGCGACATTCCTCAATGGCATGACCCTTCATGCCTGAATGATAAGCACATGTTTTGTTGGGGTTTACCCATTGGGAAGGATTTTCCACAACAATAACAGGAATAGGGGTAACGTAACCAACGGCCTTCAGTCTCTAATACAGTTGGGATATGGGTTCAGCAATTAGGGTGTATTATCTAGGAGGCCTACGGTCGAAATTTGGACGTAGTTTTGGGTAGTTTTGGTGGGCGGGTGGAGGTGAATGGTAATATGCAAGTTGAGTGTTGTAGGTATGGTAGGTGGCGGCAGGGTATTGGTATTTTGGGGATGAGGGTTTTGGTATGTGAAGGGAGACTTAGGGCCCTGGGCTACCATCACGGCACCCACTTCTTTCTTCTTTGAAATACCTCCTAATTGCAAAGCTTTATTCGTGGCCTGTAGTGCCTCGAAATTAGTTACCATCCCACTCTTAATTCCTTCTTCTATTCTTTTACCTAACTTTATAATGTCTGAGAACTTGTGATTTTCGATGACCATCAATCGTTCATAATATTGAGGATCGTGTGCTCTAAGAAAGAACTTGTTTATTTGTTCTTCTTCAAGTGATGGCCTTACCTTTGCGGCCTCCGATCACCAAAGAGTAGCATACTCGTGGAAGGTTTCTGTCGTCTTTTTCTTGAGGTTTTAAATGTAGAAAAGGTCTGGCACATTTTCCGTTTTGAACCTGAATCGGTTCATGAAATATGATGCCATACTTACCCAATTAACCCACTTCTTTGGGTTTTGAATGATATACCAAGACAAAGTGTCTCTTGTAAGGCTTCACATGAACAGTTTCATGTGGATATGTTCATTTTTGCCCACTTCTACAAGCTTGTCGCAATAGGTTCTCAGATGCACCTTTGGATCACCAGTGCCATCGAACATTTCAAACTTGGGAAGTTTGTAACCCTCTGGCAGTTCCACATCCGGCTGAATGAACAGGTCCTCATAGTTTAGACCTTCAATGCCTCTCCCACCTTCAACACTCTGGACTCTCCATGTGAGTTTCTTGAGTTCCTCTGCCATGTTTATAATGAGCAGGTCCTTCTCAGTTGGTCCGGGTATGTATAGGGTTTGCTGCGGGGTATGGGGTAAGGTTTCCACATATATAGGATTGCTTTGATGAGTTCCAGGAACTTGGGTATATGTGTGATCGTTGGTCGAGTTTTGGGGATCGGGAGTAGGTTGTGGTGCATTTTGGGGAGTGTGATATGTAGTGGTTTGCGGGTATTGAGTTTGATGATGGTGATGTTGTTGAGGGGTTTGCACTGGTGGTGGGTTGAGGTTCTAGGGAGGTACGGGATTATGATATTGGTGTGGTATGGGAGGATTTGGAGCCATGGGTGGTGGGTTCTGGTTTTGTGTGTTTTGTGGTGGTGTTTGGTTCTAGGTAGTCGGGTTTTGTTGGTTGTTGTCGGGAACATTGAGAGTAAGGGAAAGGTTTGCCAAATTTCGGACCTGCTCAAGCTCGCCCTGTAGTTCCAGAATTTTCTACTCCAAACGTAAGACCAACTCATTCTGTAACAGAATACTTCTACTTTCTGAAGTTTCCATATTTTCCGCCACAATAATATTGTCTTTTCGGATACCACTTAAATCATCTATTTTTCCTTTGACCTTGCTTTTGCTTTATGGGTCACTAGGTGGAGGAGGAGGTGGAGGACCTCTGGATCTAGTGTGGTAAGCTAATGATGCCAGTATGCACGAAACAACCTTTGGGAATAGGAATAGTTAGAAAGAAAGAAAAGCCAAAGGTAACCAAGTCAGTAAGGTGAAATGAAAGAGTCTTTGCAATATTTAAACATGTTTCACCAATTCATGCAATAATTCGCGTCCTAATTTGGGGACCTCATTGTGCCTGAGGTAGGCCTAAGCGACACATATACTTGGAGAAAATTGGTGTCCACGTTTGCTTCATTTCATTAATGCGAAAATGAGCCAAAATAATCTTTTACTAAATCGACAATAAAAAATAAAGTTACTAATGGCATTTAGCCTTATTACATCAAAATCTAATCTAAGCTAGAAAGCGGTAAAGAACATCATCTCCTAATCTACTTGGTCCCTGAAAGACATTCTCCGTGCTTGTCTCTCTTGACCCCATTAATCATGTTTCCCAGATCGCGCATATCCAGCAATAAGTAAGCTTTTGCCAGCTTTCCTCCTTCATCGCCATCCATGCCTTGACAATCTGAAAGTCTCTTTCTCATCTTCCCTTCTAGCTCCATTAGTCCTTGTTCCAGGTATTCCAATCTTTCCGTTGACTTAGTGGCAATCTCCTTCCATTCCCTTATCGCCTCCATGTTCACTTTGTGCTGCTCCAGATGTTTAGCTTTGGACTCGAACACCCTTTTGCGTAGCCTCTTGTACTTCACCTGTGCCTCAGCCACTTCATTTATGATCATATCCTTTGGGTTGACTCCTGGTTTAACGTCACTAGCTACGTCGTCTTCCAACCATGATAGATAGTAGTACATACGACCGTCGTGATACTTGTCTGGCTCAATAGTTTCTCCTTCCATAATGATCTTTTGGTTCCACATATGTTGCGCTTCGAACTTGAAAAGGATGACATCTCCCTTGAAATCTGCCTTGTACTGGACCATGTTAGAAACACGAGGTATGACTTGTTTTCTTCCAGCTTGTCTCATTACCCTTATAGGAGCGTAAGGGTAGATACCTCGCAGCCCGATCAGTACCAAGTGAGTAGTTCCTTTTGATCTGATGATGAATTCACTACTAGGAAACCATTCAAACATCCAATGCCCTTGCTCGCCTGTCAGATTGCTGAAGAAATACACCTAACTTACAGCATTTCTAGGCTTTGCAAACTTGTTTGGAATAAACATCATTTTCTTTGGGTGATGGTTGGATATGTAGTCATTTAGTGGCCTTCGCAGAAGCTGTTGACAATACTCACCCCTCTGAAAGTGTTCTAGCAGCCATACTTATAGTACTAGATTGCAATCCTCAAAGTGTCCAAACCCAAGCTTGCACCGATCTAGAGCACGGTACATCTCAACTAAGATCATTGGAATGATAGTATAGGTTTGTCGTTTGATACCATCCATTAAGGTCCTGGCGACCATGACTAAGAGAGTATGAATCCTTCCTCCTTTCATTGGAAAGATCAACAACCCCAAAAAGTAGACAATGACAACATAAACCCGGCAATACACCCATCCCAAAGAAGTAATAGCTAGTTCATCATAATGAAGACGATATGACTTGATATGACCATAACGCTCGTAAAGAAACTCAAAGGGATGTATGATTTCTTCAGACAGAGCAGTTCATCATTCTTCTTAAAATCCAATATTTTCAGAAAATCGCGGGGAGTGCGATTCTCTGGTAGTAGCAGTCCCATACTATCCAATGGTAACTTATATAAACCCCATACTTCTTCTAGGAGAGGAGTCATTTCTATATTTCCAAACCGAAAAATAGCTCGTTTCTCATCCTAGAATATGGTAGCGGCCTCGATCAATTCCCTATTTGGTTGAATGTTCAGCAAAGATGGCAGGTCACCAAGTAATCTCCTTACATGATTCTTGTCACAAGGCACAAGGTCTTTCCACCAATCAAGTAGCACAGGCGGGGATATTCTGGACCATACCGAACCTGGGGATTTCGTGCTTCATTTTTTGCAAACAAATAAGAGCTAGCCCTTTCCCCCTCCAGATTCGACTACTTACGCAATAATGATCAACATGTTGGCACATTTTCTCCAAATAATGCACATGATAGTGTCCTTTGGGATTATGGAAATCCCGTTGGACTTTGGACAAGGTTTATCTAAGCGGGTTGTTACGTTAATAACGCTTCAACCCGTACTAGGTTTAGCACGATGCATGTACATTTCAAATTGGAGTGAGATTTCTAGAAGGGTCTATATTGGTACTCCCAAGTGAACAACTTGATAGGGAAAGGCACGGGACCATCGACTGCACCGCTGATCGACTAGTCTGCCGCAAATAAGCCTTTCAGATTAAAAAAAGGTAATTTTCAGGAAAGCGCAGACACTCATAAAGTGCCGCTATGTTGATAATAAGCACGAGTGGAGTATGATGTGGAGCATGCAATATGAAAATAATAATAGCACATTGACAAGTATTTTCATGATAAAAGAATGAAAAAGCAATAAATAACATAGTAAAGACGAACATGAAAAGAAGAGAAAAGAAAGGAAAGACAAAAGAGAGAAGTCAGTTTAGCTCATGAAAATATGCGAGAACGTAATGAAGCAGGTAGGGAAATTGGGATGGGAGAGTCATAATATAGCAGTCTTAAACAAGATTAAGGAGATGGAGAGAGGTCACACATGTCATAGCGAATAAAGGAGAAGAAGGGAAGGGATGGGCATGTCATAGCAATTTAAAACAAATAAAGGTAAATAAGGAAGGGGATGTGCATGTCATAGAAATTTAAATCAGATAAAGGTGAATAAGAAAAGGTGTCACGACCCAACTTCATGTCAGGTCATGATGGCGTCCAACATCGTTGCTGGACAAGCCAACAGTAAACAACTTAGTGATTTTCCATCCTTTTTCTTTTGTTTATTAAGAAATTCCAACATTTAGCTTTACTTACATTTAAAACATTTAATGAATAAAGGATTTTTTTAAGGCAAACAAACGAAAACATCTAAAAGTAGTTGTAACTATTGAATTATAACCCAAAAATCAAAGTCTACTAATACGTGCCAAGATCTGGTGTCACAAGTATGTGGGCAACTAGTAGAATATACAAAAGATGACTATCCTACTGTCTGAAACAGAATAGATAGATAAAAACAAAAGAGAAACTCCGGCATGCTGCTAAACGGCTCAGAAGGGCAGCTCACCGTAAAGTCTCGGTCCAAAATCAAGTATGTGCGTCGGGCGGGTAACTAGATGCACCAGCCTCAGATCCTGTACAATTAAGTACAGAAGCATAGTATGAGTACATAAATAATATGTACCCAGTAAGTATCCCGCCTAACCTCAAAGAAGTAGTGACGAGGGGTCGACTTGACACTTACTAGGCCAATAATAATAATGTAATTTAAAGCATTATACTAAGCATGAATATCATAAATGATTCTGTCAGTTCAACAACAGGAAGAGATAAGTCCTTATTTCATAATCATAACTTAAATNTATTGAATTACAACCCAAAAATCAAAGTCTACTAATACGTGCCAAGATCTGGTGTCACAAGTATGTGGGCAACTAGTAGAATATACAAAAGATGACTATCCTACTGTCTGAAACAGAATAGATAGATAAAAACAAAAGAGAAACTCCGGCATGCTGCTAAACGGCTCAGAAGGGCAGCTCACCGTAAAGTCTCGGTCCAAAATCAAGTATGTGCGTCGGGCGGGTAACTAGATGCACCAGCCTCAGATCCTGTACAATTAAGTACAGAAGCATAGTATGAGTACATAAATAATATGTACCCAGTAAGTATCCCGCCTAACCTCAAAGAAGTAGTGACGAGGGGTCGACTTGACACTTACTAGGCCAATAATAATAATGTAATTTAAAGCATTATACTAAGCATGAATATCATAAATGATTCTGTCAGTTCAACAACAGGAAGAGATAAGTCCTTATTTCATAATCATAACTTAAATTTCAGTAATACCATTTAGCAACTTACATTTCAAGGCATTTAAACAGAATAAACAATGGAAAATTTCCAAATAATTAGCATGCGCAGATATGTCGAGGTCGTACGGCCCGATCCAATAAAATATTTAAACTGTGCACTGCCGAGGGTCGAATGGCGCGAACCATAGATGCATCTATTTTTCCCCGCTCGCGAATTATACATGCGACGCGGTCAAATATAAATTTAAGGAATTATCTCGCTCGTGAATCATACATGCGATGCGGTTACACAAAGATCTCATAAATTTTTATAATACTCTCCCGTTATTTTCAAAATACGACATTGAAATGAAAACTTTTAAGATCCCATTTTTTTTCCTCATATTCCAAATTCCTTTTTGAAACATTTAATAAGTCACTCCATTCCGCCCTTCTCAGGCAAACAATATACATAAAGCAATAATCATATCAACAAAGCATGGTATAAGTCTAAGACTACCCGGACATAACAGGAATAGTAGCTACGTACGGACTCTCGTCATTCCGTGCGTACGTGGCCTCCCACAAACAACAACACATATTCATTTAGTTTACCTATGGGGCAATTTCCCTCTTACAAGGTTAGAAAGGAGACCTACCTCATCTCAAAGTCTACTTCCCAATTCAAGAACACGCTCAAACCTCCAAACTTGACGCCAAACAACTCTAAGCTAGTCAAACATTACATAAGCTAATCAATCTATGCTCAAAAGTTCATAATTTCACCATTTAAGTGATTACCCAACCTAAATTGCAAGATTCCAAAAATTCACCCTCGGGCCCACGTGCCTGAATTTCAGAAAATTTTAAAGAAAGTTGTTACCCATAACCTTAGGAACATAAATATATGATTTTTACTAAATTCCATAACGAATTTCGTGGTTAAATCCCATTTTTATCAAAAACCTAGGTTTTCATCTAAACCCGTAGATTTTACTAATTTACATGTTATAACCTACCCACAAACCATGTATTTAACTCACATTTGATAGGAATTACTTACCTCAACTAGTTGATGGAAATCCCCTCTCTAACCAGCTCCAAAATCGCCCCCAAGAAGAGTAAGAAGCGAGCAAAAATGCTCAAAGTCCGATTTAAAACACACTGCCCTTCAGCGACTTCTGCACCTGCGGCTCTGCTTCTACGAACAACACGCGTAGGTGCGGACCAAAGCCAGGCTGCCCCATCTCGCTTCTGCGCCCAGGTGATCGCACCTGCGGCCACGCATCAGCGACAAACGACGCGCATCTGCGACACAGCCCGCTCCTGCGATGTCTGACTTCGCACCTGCACTTTTGCAGGTGCGGTCCTTCTTCCGCTGCTGCGATGGCTGGGCAGCCTATGCTGGGACGCATCTGCAATCATGGGCTCATACCTGCGAGCTCGCACCTACGGCTCACCAAGCGCAGGTGCGATTATGACAGTAGCTGGAGCTTCAGCTTTGGCTTCCAAATTCCAACTTGGTTTGAGCCTCGTCCGTTTGACACTCGGGGCCCCCGGAGCCCCGTCCGAACATACCAACAAGTTTGAAATCAGAACACGGACTTGCTCAAACTCTCGGAATTCTCAAAACAACATTAAAACTAAGAATCACATCCTAAAACCAATTGAATCAAACTTAAGAACTTCAAGTTCTTTAATTTACTTCCAATGTGCCGAAATGTGCTTACACTATTCGTAATGACACCAAACTTTGCGTGCAAGTCTTAAATGACATTACGGAACTATTCCCTATCTCAGATTTTCGTTGGGACCTCGATAACACCAAAACCCGCTCCAAACTAAATTTAAAGAACTTCAAGAACCAACTTTCATTACTAAGCGCCGAAATGCTCCTGGGTCTGAAATCATCGTACGAACCTATTGGAACCGTCAAATTCCGATTTCGAGATCGTTTACCAAAAATATTGACCAAAGTCAAACTTGGCCTTTCAAGCCAACCTTAAGGAACTAAGTGTTCCGATTTCAACCCAAACTCTTCTAAATCCCGATCCAACCATCCCCGCAAGTCAAAAATCAGTAAAAATAAGTACGGGGAGTCTTATTTAGGGAAACAGGATTCTAGAAAGCAAAACGACCAATCGGGTCGTTACAAAAGGGATGTCCATGTCGTACCAGTTTAAAACAAATAAAGGTGAATAAGAAAAGAGATGTGTATGTCATAGTATTTTAAAACAAATAATAAAAGTAATCCACATAAGTCAAGTTCGTTATGGTGAGAGCCTAAGTATGTCCCCACCAGAGTCGTAATGCTGTCGTGCCCTGTTTTATCGCGAAAACAGGTCTCGACGTGTGACAACTCTTTTAAAGGAGGTATTAAAAGAGAAGAGTCGTCACCTAATGATTTTAAGGTGCGTTAGGGCACCTATTTGCAAATAACTCTATTTGACTAGTCAACGCCACCAAAGATCGGGTAAGGGTTTAATTACCTCAAAGAGAATGTGTTGGGCACTCTTCAAGGTCCATAATTGTGGGTCCTGGCCGAACTTTAAACTATGTGGATTATGTAATTATGCTAGGATATCAAATAAATAAAGGGGAATTTATAAGTCGAAGAGTTTTATTACAACACATGATAATCGGTACAAATCTTAATGACTACAAGGATACAACCACATTAATCTATGTTAAATGACTAAGTGAAAATAACAAGTACATAAAGAAAGTGGGATCCTAAGTTTTTTTAGATTAAAGGATCACCCTGAGCAACGTAAATAATATTCCGCAACTCCCTTAAGGTAGGGGGTTGCTCATATTATTCAGCGGGCACAAACTATCATCTTCTTCTACCCAATTACTATGTTGAGGTTGTTACTTAAAGGCGCTCTAATTCAATTCTAAATTGTACCCTATGCATGCACTACCTGTCCCATACCTATGGTCCAGGAGGCTTTGGACCTACTGTTGGGCGGTTTTAGACTCAGCTTAGGTTGCTCAAAATGATAAAACTAGGCGACATTCAAAACAGATAGAACTTCACGTAAAGATAATTAAAGGCCCAAGTTAGCCTCCACACATAAACAATAAATGCACGCGGGCAGTTCAGGCAATATATAATTTCAGAATCAAAATTTAAAGTCCTATAGGCATGGTTTCTAGGTGATTCTGGATTATAGTATTATATAAGCAGCGCACAGTCAGGTTAAAACATCGCAAGTCCTATAGGCATGATTTCTAATTGTTGGTGAGGCAATAAAGTGATACTGGTTACCAGATTACTAATGCTGATTTTATAAGCGCGCTCCTTAGGCAGACGTTAATGTCCTATAGTCATGGTTTCTAACAGTTACATAATTAGGCAGTGAGACAGCATTGAGAGTCTAGTATTAACAACGTTGATCTCATAAACAATGTTCTTATGCATGCAATAACATCATATAGGTAGGATTTCTAACAATTGACAATTAGGCTTGATGTTATAACACTTTATAGACATATCATCTAGGCGGGGAAGCGTAATGAAAACAACGGAAATAGTCGATTAAAGATTAGAATCCTATAGTCATGATATCTAGATGGCAATACACTAAAGTAATAGAAGCAATTGACCAATTGATTATTTGAAGTCTTATAGACATGGTATCTAGGTTAACAAAGCATAAGTTATACATCCTATAGCATGCTTTCTATTAATGTGCAACGTACCAAACGGAACAACAAACAAGGCATGCTGGACGAAATAGAAAATATAACACAGAGACCTTATAGGCATGTTTCTACCCTTTCATGCAAATATTAGAATTCTCCAGCCCATCCTTTCCTTAATCTCCCCATCATTTGTTATACAAATTATTACAGACCACATTGAATGATTACAGGCTCAAATACAAATAAAGAACAACCCAATAACACATCTGGGCTTTCAAATATGCTTAGACTTCATACAGACAGTGGGCCCAAACTCCAAGTGCAGACAGTGTGCTCCAGACCCCTCAAATACTAAAGGCATGCCCAATATACCAGGCCCAAACAATCCTAGTAATCAAGCTAATGGATACCAGATTAGTCATACAGCAATAGAACTACGCATCGGAGTAATTTAAACGCTTAATTTTCACGACTGAAAGAACTGCAGTTTCAGCCAATATACAGGGCCATGCTAAATTGACAGGCACCAAAAACACATACGGGCAAGTAATTCCAGAAAAACAAGATTAACAAGGGAAAGATAAGATACCACCAAACCACTGCAAACATTGTTTCAAAATAGAACCAACTCAAAGAATTGCATACGACAGCCCAAGCAGAATCATACACATGAAAAAGGTGGAATACAATCTTCCTATGAAGATTCTAATAGGAAAGCCTTGCATAATTTGGCAAACCTACTTAGTTGATCATGATATTTAAAAACATGACACTAACATGCACCCCAAGTTTCTAAGAACTCATAGTAGGTAAATAATATGTCAACCTTAAGCTAACAAGACAAACAGACATTAGGATTCATGATGGATGAAAGTATCAACCTTAAGTTAATAGGATAGGTAATTATCAAGCCTACTACTAATTGATTATATATAGGAAGAAGCTGAACATTGAAATTGACACTAGAAAGACATGGGCAACAATTAACAACATAGAGTCGAGCAGATCACACAATGGAATTACAGGAAACATGGCATGCTATTGTTTAGAGATTCAGGTAGTGGTGACATCAAAAAATTACATGATCATTAAAGAAGATAACAAGCTACATATGAATGATTCCATAGGGACTAGAACACATTCTGGGCATGAATTGGTTTAATCACAAGAGTTTAGAACAAGGCAGGGAAGTAAACTCATGCCAGGCAGCATATATAAGCATTCAGGTACAAACACACTAGGCTAAACGAGCTTAAGAGAGCCAAAATCATTCATATTAAACACATGTAATAGACATATCTCAGAGTTGGGAATTTTAGGCAAGTTCAAATGCTAGAAAAGTTCAGAATCATAAAACAATCTCATGGCCAATATGTCTGTAAACAGAGATGGCATAGGAACATATTGATTCAATAAATCTCTCCTCCCCCTGGATAACCGAACCAAGGTACTTGAAGCTACCTCTACTCTGGATGACATGTGATTCAAGCCTCACATCCACACCCACTTCCACCGGCTCAGCGCTGAACTTACACTCCAGGTATTCCGTCTTCGTCCTGCTCAGCTTGAAACCCTTA